>JABCJY010000283.1:0-14956 GCA_013184415.1 Fusarium concolor | reverse complement strand
GATTTCGAACAATGTCTCGGCAAGATTCTCACCACTGTGGATACCTAGCTGACGGCGTAGAGCGAGCAGCCTGGATTGTTGGTTCCCGAATTTGTCGATGAAGTGTGCAAAAACTGCCATTATCGCAAGACGGTTCGGTGATGTCCAGAGATCAAAGCTGATGTGTATTTTTGTTAGGGCGCTGCCTAGCTCCGCTTTGATGATATCCGCCTTAGACTCGAAGATCTTCTGTAGCTCTCTGGTAATAGAACTGCTACTCCAAGGAATTTGGAGTGCTAGTTCATGGTCGAACTGATAGAAGAGCTCCTTCACTCTCTCAATCCCACCCATTCCTCCCGTTTCGACATACCATAATCCGCGACTTCAGCCACCAAACTCACGATATCCTCAAAAACAAGCGTTTGCGAATCTAATCTGCCCTACCGAAGCAACGATTTCAATCGCGATCAAGTTTCGAGGTCATTTGTGGCTAGTCTAATCGGCCTCTCCGCGTATCAACTCCACCTTCTGGACGCACTCTAGAACAAAAGCCAGCCTCATCACACCCTTAGTGGATCCGAAATCATTGCCTCCCTCGCAAGCATACATGCTCCGACTTCGAGGCCTTAATCACGTGGAACTATTTGGTCTCGACCTGCCCCTCTCCGCAGCACCCCTCGACGACGAGTTCACGCGACTGTTTGGGACACCTTCACCGACATACCATCAATCCATTGAGTCACTGTCAGCTTGATTTTTGGTGCCCCTTAATTACCGTCACTTTTATCGTTGCATTATTGTGGATGTGGCAATAACCTCGAACACATTGTGCGACAAGTGACGACTTGTTTACGAGTTATTCGAGCGACAACGACCGCTTCACTGATTACGTATACCATACTATCATGGCAGTCAACGAACCCCCAAATGCTCCTTCAGAGCACCCGCATTCCATCGCACGATCTGACTCCTCCACATCATCGAGCCCCGAAGACACTAACGAACCCATTATTCACCAGCCTGTACCTGTCCGGCCTCGTCTGCCACAACGAAAAAGCAGTGGCCCACTGGTTGTTCCTCGCGATAGCTCGGCCGTTGGCCCTCTTGAGCCTGATTTTGGCCCGGATGACGTCAGGGCAATGAGTCCCAGGAGAACGAGTGAGGATCTCGATAGGATTGGAAAGGCTGCCCGGGAAGAAATGAGAAGACACGCCAAAGCATTGCAGGATTCTCTTCTCACAATCTTTAACCGCATCGAAGCCGTCCGCGAAGAACACGACAAGCTTGATAACAACAACAAGTTCTTGCAAAAGTATATCGGCGACTTGATGAGCGCTAGCAAAATCACAGCGACGAGTAGTCAACGTAAGAAATAAGTCCAACGAGATCCTCAGATACAATGTCTGCACAGTCCACAACTATCATACACCGATTCGACCGGCTAGATGACATCTACGCCAACCCTTTAGAAGCATTCGACATTACACTTGGGATTCGCGACTTTTTGGGCCCTTTATGGGCATGATATCCGCGCATTGACAGCGCAGCTTCTTCAACTCGCCTCTTAGGGCCGAGCAAAAACATTACATTTCCATTTCATTGTACATTAACGCATTATGAAGCCGGGCGCAGATCCCTCATAATGGATCATTGCACGGTGGGAGCACACTGGAGCTTTGGCCTTCTCGGTTTTGCATTATTTTGCATCATCTGCATTGCGCTACGTCTTGTTTTAGGGCCACTGAACCCTTTGCGCATGGTTTGGCGTTTTGAGATTCCAGCGTACAAGGACTAGCATCAATGCCTGGTGTTTTTGTATTCTACTATGGTATTATTACACGGATTACTGTAGCTTCTGTAGAGGCTTAGAGCGGAGTGATGGGTATGGACTACTAACATATACCAGGGGGGACGGAGTGAGGTTCGTAAAAAGAGTATCATTGTATTGGGAAAAAAAGTAATCTTCGTGGCAACCGTGGCGCCGGCCATGGAATATGCCTCTGTCGTGTGGTTTCACGCACGAGGTGAAACACAACTGACCTGGTTCAATAGGGCTCAGAAAATGGGGCGCGGGCCATCACGGGCGCCTTTCGGACAGTGTTGATGGCGGTGGCCAAAGCGGAGGCCAGCATCCAGACGGTAGGCGAGCGGCATGTTCAGGCAGGCATGAGATCATACATCAACATAAAGACTCTGCCAAAGACGCATCCGCTCGCAACCCTTAAGGTGTCAACGAGTCAGAGATATATGTCACCGTTGAAAAGACTGGTACTTGCTAACTAAGGGAGCGGTATCGAGCGGATGGAGACGATCCAAGCTTATACAGTACCACCGTGGCACAGCCGCGTATCGCTGGTATGCGAAGCCGATCGGGAAGCAGCGATAACAGCAGCCAAAGATGCTGACTATATTGTGATCGCAACTAGTGCTTCTGGCAGAGAAGAGCTTATAGGTTTAGGTATAGGCGACATCGTAGCATACAGATTATCTGGCCAGACAGACAAGATAGTGGCCAGGCACTCGGTCACTCTCGGGTCGCGAGACGGCCAGAACCCATCCACGGCCGAGCTAGAGGCGATTGCGATGGCGTTGCGATGCATGCCTGACGGTCTACAATATCGAGAACTTACAGTACTATCAAGTAGCCAATCGTCACTCAAAGCGATCGCGCGACCGCGACAACAGTCCGGACAAGTTACCATCCGTCAGATCTATGAGTACGTCGAGCGACTGAGAAAGGGAAACAACAGGGTCAAGCTGATCTGGGTACCATCCCGAGACGACGACCTCGTCATATGCCGCGAAGCAAAAAGACAAGCCCAAAGAGCAACCAGAGCAGAATGCACATCGCCAGCGATGCCATACCAGGCTCGATCCACTCCAGACTAGTGGCAGCGCAGCTGCGACAGCAACGGAGACTGCCCGACAGAGTAGGCGGCCACTCCAAACGAATCGACCGAGCCCTGCCAGGTAAACACACGAAAGTGCTGTATGACAGTCTAAAAAGACGAGAAGCCGACGTGCTTGCACAGCTTCGCACAGGAATGGCGAGGATCAACAGTTACCTGAACAAGATAGGAGCCGCAGAATATGATATGTGCGAGTGTGGACACGCACCAGAGACGATGGAACATTTCTTATTCCGATGCACATGATGGGAGACAGAGCGCGAAGTTATACGACGAGTCGGGCAAGACATGATGGGAAACCTCTCTTACTTCCTGGGCGGAAAATCGGCGTCGGAGGGGTGCAATTGGGCACCTTAAGCTAGAGACAGTACGAGCGGCAGTCAAATTTGCTGTGGCGACGGAAAGACTGAATTGAGGGGGAGATCGAGAGAGGAAAAATAGAATACACTAAACATTAATATTGCAGTTTACTACTAACATTGAAACAGCCTCAAGTTGACAGACCATGCTTCAGCTGCTGAAGATAGGATGCTGAACACCTGGAGAAGTTGGCCTTCAAGCAGGCCTGTCAAGCAGAGTTAAGCGAGGCTAGAACGGAAACGATTTGAGGAGAGAAGTGGGGCTTTCTTGGGTGGTTCGGATGAACAGCGGTTCTTCCGGGCGTAATAAACTCTATCTATCTATCGCAATTATCATATCAGTTACTTGCCCAATACACCAGTTGATCTTTTCCAGCTTTTTGTGCCTAAATCGCTGCTTTGGAAATGGATCGAATATACTAATAGCTGGATTTGTTACCTGCTTCAAAATGCCGTAGTTGATAGCTAGAATGACCCACTTCACGAACGGTCACAGCTCCTAGCTTGGGAAGGGATCTCTATTGCACAGATCTATGTATGGCTCTGCTTACCCATGTATATATAGGAATTCATAAGGAAAGAAGGATCAGAAGCCTTTGGAAGACCCCCCGACTAGGAGAACAAGACCCCCTACTCCGTCATCAAGTTCATGCCCTACTGGAGGTTTCAGTTGATCCACCGCTATCTTCGTTCCTTTGACCACATCAAGATCGATGAAAACGCCCCCCTTCCGAAGGCATTCCAAGCTGCTGAGGAGTGGCCTGACCACATACAGAGAGTGTCAGCTGCATTCTTCCAACCAGGCGCTCATCTCGCTGTAGATGAGTGTATGGTCCGCTATACAGGCAGATCAACAGCGACAACTGTAGTCAGAGGGAAACCGACCCCACTTGGCTTTAAGATCTGGGTCATCGCCCAAGCAGGCTTCTTTATTCGGTGGCTTTGGCTCTTCAAAGGCTCAAATTATAATGCCCTAGGCAGGGGCAAAGGTGAAGGAGAGGCCGCCCCAGTACACAAGAGAGAGGCAGCCAGCAAAGAGGCAGCTCCTCTCATACAACTAGGCAATACGCAGGGCGTCGTTGTTTCCCTATGTGATTCTCTGGCAAAGCAGACATATCACCTCTTTGAGGATAACCTCTTCTCAACACCACCTCTTTTCCGCAAGCTTCGTGATCACGGATACGGGGCCACAGCCACAGCCCGCCCTAACTGTGCAGTGTGTCCAACAACCAAGTTACTTGACACGGTTGGAAGGAATGAATGAATGAATATATTCCGCCCGGGAGGATACGCCTCATAGGGCCCACAGCGTTAAATCTCGCTACATTCTTTTCCGACTTCTGACCCTGAGACCCTCAAACCTCACCAATCCCTACTCCTCGCCACATTTCCCAGCCTCGCTTGTCCCTGCGACAGGCCTGCTTGAAGGCCAAATTCTCCAAGTGTTCAGCGTCCCATCTACAGCAGCTGAAGCCTGTTCTGTCTACCAGAGGCTGTACTATATTAGTTCTTGCTGTATTATATCGTTTGGTTTGTTAGTATACCTTGTATGTTTTTATGTCCGTGTAGCATTCAAACGGCCTGTGCTTATCGCGAACTTGATCGCTGCTCGCACTGCTGCCAGGTTCAGCCTCCACTTATGCCCGTCTTCTGCCGCCTTGCCTCCCAGGAAGAATGATAGATTACCCATCATTTCCCGGTCGACATTTCCCATGTGTTCTTGTTGCTCATCCCCTCGTGTAAATCGGAAGAGGAAATGGTCGACCGTTTCTTCTTCCTGGCCGCAGGCGCACGTGTCTGTCTCCGCTGCGCCTATCCTGTGCAGATACCTGCTGACCCGCGCCATCCCCGTTCGTAGCTGCACCAGTATGTCAGATTCGCGTCTCTTCAGGGCGTCATATAGTGTGCGCGTGTGTTTGCCAGGCAGCGCCTTGTCGAGCCGCTTCGAATAGCTGCCTACGCTCTCAGGTAGCACCATATGCTGTCGACGTTATGCTACAAGTATTCTCCGTCGGGTCGATCGAGCCTGATGCGGCGGTTTCGTTGCTTTACATCCGCTATCTGTTGCCTTTCGTGCTTCGGCCTTTTGCTCAAGATCCAGAACATCGATACCTCTGGCGGTGTTTTCCCGACCATGTATGGTCACAACGTGTTCGCGATGCATCATCCTGGGTATGGGATTTTGGGTACGATATTCAGAATCCCAATGGCAGCCGCCGATGGGTCTGCAAACGCTGTATCCAAAACAAGAGCCCAAGACCAAGAAGCTTCGCAGAAAAGGGCATCCAGAACGCAAACGCTCATTTATTCAAAGGTCATGGAATATGGGCTCCTGCTGAAGCGACGAAATCAGCAGCTCAGAAGAAAGTAGAGAAGATGAAGATGAAAGATCAGAGGTCGATCGCTGATGTGATGAAGCTCGATACTAGGCTCCCACGCGAACAAGAGATTGCGAATAGTCTTGTTAAGAGCTTCGACCGGAAGCACTTCCAGCGTCTTCTACTGGAATGGACCATTGAGGAGAACCACTCATTCAGCATCTGTAAACAAGGAAGACTGCGCTAGATATTCGAATACTTCAACCCACTTGTCAAGATCACAGATGCCAGTATCACCAGGAAGACTATCCGCCACAGAATTCTGTCAGCCTACGAATCACACGAGGGTAAGGTTATAGCGGCGTTGAAGCAGTCAAGCGGCCTGATTCATGTCTCCTTTGACGGATGGAAGTCAGGCAACAGGCACAGCCTGTACGGGATTGCTTGTTTCTTTCGGGACGAGAATAGCCAGCCGCGCAAGCCGGTGCTTGGCGTGCCTGAATTACGAACGCGCCATTTCGGACACAACATTGCGGCCGAAATACTTGACGTTCTTGATGCCTATGGGATCCAGGACAGAATTGGGTACTTCACACTGGACCACGCAGGAAGCAACGATAAGACCATGGAGGTAATTTGTGGCGAGCTTGGGTTTGTCGGATCGACGGGGCGTGGACGCTGCTTCGGCCATACTCTAAATCTCTCGGCCAAAGCGCTGCTGTTTGGCCACAATGTTGAGGCTTTCAAGGAGCAGTTATCAGGCGCAGCGGCACTGTCTGAGGCAGAGCACGCACTCTGGCGGCGCAAAGGACCTGTCGGAAAGCTGCACAACCTCGTAGTTGAAGTCAGAAGGTCGGACCAGCTTACTTATCTTCTGCTGAGCATACAACGTTCTGAATTCGACATGTCTTCGGATCCCAGGATCAAAGCAAGGAAACCACTCGATTTGATCATTGGCAATGATACCCGGTGGCTTTCTCAACTGTATATGATCAGGCGCGCCCTCACTCTTCGGCCATTCGTCGAGCAGCTCGTCTTGAAGCATCGTCGACAATGGGAGCAGGATAATCGGTCGAGGAGGACAGGCAACCTCAGGAAGTCAGCCAAGGAGCCCCAGATTTTCTTGGAGAAAAACCAGCTTACGACGATTGATTGGGACGTGCTCGACCACCTGGCCAAGTTTCTTGGGTTCTACGAGGATGCTGTCAAGACTCTAGAAGGGGACAGTCAGCAGCGCAGGCGGAAACGAGGGTGGGTTGGCTCCTACGGCGATGTGTGGGAGGTTATCCAGGGCTTCGAGTTCCTGTTGGAGGTGCTGGAGGACTACAAGAAGCTTGCATCTGAGATACCTGACGTGGAGTACTTGAGAATCAACATCAATTTGGGTTGGGAAAAGCTCAATAAATACTACAGCAGGTTGGACGAGGCACCGCTCTACTACACGGCTTTAGTGTTACACCCGGCCTTCCGATGGGGATATTTCGAGAATGAGTGGAAGGACAAGGCGGAATGGGTCACAAAGACCAAGCAAATGGTTCGAGAAGTATGGGAAAGGGAATATCGTCACCTTCAGATTGTACGAAACTCCGTGGCCGACGAACCAGTTGCCAAGCGACAGCGGAAGTACTACAACCCGTCTCAGACGTATTGTGAGCGCACTCGACCGGTCTCTGGGTGCAGTATGGTGAAAGAGGAAGCTTCTTCGCCTGACAGCATCGATGACGAGAGATTGCTGGTACTTTTATCATAGGCTAAATTAAGTGGAGGAGTACGTATTTCCAATATGGTGCATTTGAATTGGCTGTACCCTGTCGTAACCTGGTGGGAGGTTCAACACAACTCAAGGGGTTATGATAGTTGGAGAAATACTGTCACGTGAACGGGTTTTACGCTCCGTTGTGGCGAAAGCTCAGAATTGGCCCCGCCCTCGCTTTTACTATGATCCTCATCCATACTTATGTCGGCTCGGTCACAAAATGCAGGATACGGGACAGAGAAGAACCCATCGCGCTTGCGCTCCTTGTCGGTATGATATGATTCAACATCAATCGGTCATCATAAACTAAATCCATGTATAGACGTAAGAAGGTCAAATGCCCTGGAGAACGTCCAGTATGTTCGTTCTGTCAGCGCCTGGGGCAAGCTTGCGAGTACAAGCCCGTCGAGCCTTTTTCTCCCCAAGAGATTCAGAGCCAGATTTCGGGTATAGTAAGTATATGGATATGCCTGAGTGGAACTAGGCCCTGAGCTACTTTCATACGAGTGCCTCCGAGAGCGTTAAAGCCGTTTGACTACATGTGTTAACGATGTGTGCAGCATGACCGAATTGATGCGCTAGAAACTAAAATGGACCAAATATTACAAACGCTAAGGTAAGCGAGTTCCATTGTACTGAGTAAAAGAAGTTTATGGGATAACTCTCGTATTAGTCACCTCAACCCACACGCTATATCCCCTGGGCTTTCCTCCGCATCACCAGTGGGCGCTTCCGGTCAGAATACCGTACAGACACAATACGTCACGCCAGAACAGGAGGGACGTGTCTCTGAACTGTAAGCTCACATCGAAAAACACCATTGATGGTTGATATCACGGGCTCATCAGATGGAATAGATCGATCTCGGAAGATCAGGAACTACTCAGAGCAGGCCAGCTCTACCAGACGTGGTGTCATAATCAGCCTGTGTACCTTTTTCGCCAGGAGGACTTCCTTGATACTCTTAAGTATCGCGATAAGGAGCTTCGACTCGCTGTTAAAATGCTCAGTTATCGGTTCCCTCCTGGACAGATCATCCCCGACAAACAAGAGGCTTTAAATGTATTATCTGCGTCGTGTCGGAAGTTGGTAACAGACCGTATTTACAAGGGCAAGATAAGGCTATCTACGCTACAAACTCTCTGTCTCCTCAGCATGATCAGCTTCTCAGGTGAGTTAAGCTTTCAAACCCCCGGTCACGCTTAGCAAGAGAACTGACAGATGGGACTCTAGAAGGGTATGTGATGCAGGCTGGACTTGACCTCGATATGGCGCATTACTTTGCCAGTGGACTACCTCTTGGTTCAAGTTTGGGAGATTCTTTTGAATACTCTCTATGCATTCAAAATATCTCATTATTGCAGAGCTTGCAAGGATCTATTCCCGATATTGCAAAACCCGCCAATATCCAAGGTTTGTTCCAAAGTGCCAACCACCTTCTGGAACTGATCAACCACCGTGCCGAAAAGTTCCCATTATCACGCGAGCCCAGCGCCGAAGCAGAATCGAATGACAATCGAGGCATTCTAGCTTACATGTCTCAAGCTGCCAAGGTCTGGCATTTGGCAAGAGCATATGCGGCGATGAGAGTTGGATCGGACTGCCCTCCACCTTGGAGCACCCAGTCTGACTATGCACTCGTCAATCTGCGCAACCTGGAGCTTGACTGCCGGTTTCCTCTTGTATACCGCTTTGCTACTAATCACTTTGGCGAACTTCCCCCGGAGGTACTACAGCAGCGCAGAGATTACTGGGGCCCATGGATTTTCATCCAGTTCATCCACGCAGCTATACCAACTCTATTAAACCACCCCTTCCTGTTATCTCTTCGACTCAAGAACTTCCGGCATATGATCCCACAGACGTTCATGTATCAGTCGTTTGATCTGATCTCGAAACATACCGCCTGGATTATCTGTTACCTTGATTTGGTCGAAAAGCAACAATTTGATATAACTGACCCTACTACAATGATTGCCACGAACATTGCGACGCAATGCACATGTTCTGGTCCGTGCACGCTAGACGTCCCTCCAATTTCCCCGGAATTGCGTCGTAATACATTCTTTTCGTCCGTGCACGCTTTCAGGGTTCGCTGAGCTACGGTGGAACCCCTATTATTTCTCCATCATCAATCAACGCTGACTTGCCTTTCCTTGCCGACTAAGCTGAAGTTTTGAAGAACATTCGGTATATGTTTGCAATTACCACACCCTAGGTTGCCCCTTTCGTCTCTTTGAAGCCCTTTTTCCGTGAAGCCTCAGAAATATATTCATATTAGAGCTCGACGATGAGTTTTGCAACGCCTGGATTTGATATTCTCGACCGACTTGCTCTTCGCATCGACCCAGATGCAAAGGTGTTGATTTGCTGCCGGTCGACCTGTCGATACGCACTATCCGTGAAAGGGTCTGCTGTTACCACGCACCTAAGAGTAAAACACCAGGTTGAACACGATGAGCGTAGGGGTTTAACCGAATTCCTCAAAAGCCTGGGCCAGTCATATCTGGGTGATCCCAGTGCCGCGCCGCTCCCCAAAGACGGCTGCTCGGAACATCCTGACTTGCGTGTCTACGAGGGGTATGCCTGCCGGAAATGCCCACTCCGTACCACCAACTTCTCATCTCTAACGCGCCATATTTCCACTCAGTATTTCCAAGGTCAGCCTCCCGGAAAGCGCGAGCTAGATGAATTTTACGATGAGGTATGGCTCAGGCATGGACAGCGGGGTCAAACCAGTCTCGAAGGTATTGGATTGTTAGTCGTGGCGGTCTTACTACACGGATCAGTGATGCTATCCAAGCTCATCTCGCATCCATAAAAGAGCAAGAACGACTTTCGAACCCCGGTAAAGACACACCAACCCACACGGAATCAGGAGGCATGAGGACAAACAGCCAAGGAGACCTTCTCAGATTTGTAGAGCAGACGCCATGGATTGAAAGGACAGGTTGGGATAAGACATATCACGGAAGAAGTCGAGATGTACTTGCTGCCCTTGCGGCAGTATCTTCCTCTCGAGGTGCTGGGCCTCATCTTCTTGGTCGCCAAGGGACCAACGGTTTGCACGAAGACACTTTCAGCGCTATGGAAGACGAACGAAAGATTACAGCTGTTCTCGAAGCGTTAGACGTGCTTCTGGATCGATGTGAGGAAACTGCTCGTAAAACGAGTAGAAGTATCCTCTGTTGGCTCAGAAGCACGCATGCCCTAGCGGGCTACCCAAAACCTTTCATCCTCGTACACCACCGCTCAAGTAGGAGAAAGTACCGAGTGCTTTTCAAACGCTGTCTTCTGCTCATTTTCCGATCATATCGCATGGACCCAGGCACTCGGGACACGCTCACGGGCATCCGGTTCAAGAGAAAGCAGTTTCGGTTCCTTGAGGCAATATGGAACCATGAATCACTATCTGATCTTGACGCCCAATCACCTCGTACACGGCTATCCTTGCCTGGAGCTGAGAATAGCTCCTTGGGTGGATTTACGCAGCGACGTCTTTCGCATAACTACTCCGAGGATGAACGTGAAGATGACGACGAGGAGAATGTTACAGAAAGTTCTGAAGATTGCGAGTACTGGAGCGATGAGAGCCAAGTTGAGCGACATACTGGGAACGAGAAACCAAGGGGAGATGAACAAGTATCGCAAGAGCTCATAGAACTGCTGTTCGGTCTGAGCCTGTCGCTATGCACCGAATAAGTGACTGATGGTCAACCTAGTTCTACTTTGCTAGTTTTCTTCAGTAGAATCCTAGGATTCTCTTCATCTTCGGGGACGTTTCTTCCAGTAAAGTCATACACGCCTTACCTCTCAGGCTTGTTGTATATTCAGCGCTTATTGTTCCTTGAGATGGCGCTGCCCCTTCGTGAATACCCCACTCTGGAGTTATCGCAGCGTCCACGGACAAAACAATTGGATAGGCTTGAAGTTGTGAGAAAGAAATACATGGTAATAGGGTCCCAGTCGGCTTTTGAAGAAATGATCAGTCTTCGCAGCTACGGCCGAGTCATGGCACGATCGGAGTCGCCAGCGTTTCTACTCCGTTGGAGTGAAGATGGCCAGACTGTGCATTGCGGAGATCTCTTTCATATTAGTATGGCTGAATTTCGACTCCTGAGTAAACACATTATTCGGCAAACGGATATGCTTAGAGAAGAATTAATGTTTGGATGGGGTCGCTTCATCAACTTAAGCCGACTAAAGGACGACCTTAAGAACGCCGAAAAGGGCTTTTCCTTCGTAACACATCAAGAAAATAACATAGATAATGCATACCTTCAACTATGCGAGCGGGCCTGCTCTGTTCGTCGTGGAGGCCTGACCGTCAAGGGGAACTGGAATCAGAAAGCAGTCTTCAAGTATATTCGAGCAGAGGAGGCGTTGTGTGAGTACTTGAGCTTAGGGCTCTACCATCCATGTGGACAAAGTCCGAGATGGCCCGACCTCTCAGGCTTAACCTGTGTTAACAGGGAGTGCGGCATGAGAGGAATATTTGTTTACAATGGATCCATGATCTATCTGGTACGACATCACAAAGCAAAGAGGTCGACGAATAGGGAATTTGTCATGGTTCGATTTTTGCTAGCTGAACTTGGCCAAACTTTATGCCAGTACCTCGTCTTTATTCGGCCGTTCGTTAATCTACTAGATCGCCAGTGCTATCTGGGATTTAGTGAACAAGGACGAAGTTCCCCCCTCCTATTCCGCGTGCAGACAATATCGGGGCCGAAGCCTTGGCCATCGGGGCGTCTGACCACGATTCTCAAATCGGCGACGTCAAAGCTGTGGAACAAGCCTGTGAACTCTCAACTGTTTCGCCAACTATGCATCGGCATTACCGAGAAACACGTTCGCGAGATTCACCAGCCTTTCAATCGCTTCGATGATGTTAGCGAGAATGCCGACCGCAATGTCATATTTGCGTGGCAGAGTGGACACCGCCCGCTCCAGCGAGCAACAACATACGGTCTTGACGGGGCTTTCCCGACAGCATTACAGCCACAGCTGCTCGAGTCATACAAATGGGCCTCTACTTGCTGGCATGAGTTCTTACATCTGCCGAGTAAAGTTATTCCGCCATCAACACCAGACACAGCCAGCACTTTGTCGCTCGGTCAGCATCATCAGACTCGGCAAGGGGGTAGGACATTAGGAAGCACTTCAGCCTTATCCTCATCAAAGCAAAAAACTCCCCAGTCTGCGAATCGATTACACAAGCCCATTGACATAAGGAATGGAAGAAGTTCACCTATGTCCAGCCTGTGTGGGGCTGAGAGCACATTACCTTCCTTGCCAATTCAGCAAAGCAGTTCAGACAATGACAATGTGCCTGAACAAAGGATGGATTTTACCCGGCAGAGAATGTATCCTTCCTCGCCAATCAGATCAACTCCGCAACGACCAGCCAAAAAGAGACGGCTCAATGGACATACACCCATGCTACGTCATCCAAGCTTCGGTCTTTCTTGGCCTTCAATCGATTCCAGAACAAATGAGGGAAAGGAGTCTGCAGGCTATTGGGATGTTGAACCATTGTTCGGGTCCCTTGCCGCAGAGCTGAGCCTTTACCAAAACGCAGAAAGACATCTTTTATTGAAGCTCGTCAATACCTATATGAAGAATAGAAAGATGGGTAGATCTCTAGAGTATCGACTGGATGATGTACACAAGACATTCCAGTGGTGGCAAACTGTTGGTTGCGAAGTCTGTTTTGTCGTCGCCGGTAAGGTATGCCCGGACCATACCCTAAGCACATGCGCTATGCCAGTGGTTGGGCATAAGGCAAGGCTGATCCTGCAATGGCTTGAAGGCCTCTCCATTCCAGGTTCGCTGCGGGGAAAAGGCACATGTAGCTTCTGTACACATACATTCCAGGTTTGCGGGCAAATGGGCATCGAACTGCGACGGGAAGAAGCGAAGCTACCGAAAAACAAGCTATTTCAACTGGGTAACGACAGTCATTGTGAACGGAGGCCAGTCATCAGAAGAGCTATAGCTGCTCTCTGTGCGTATGACAATCAGTCCCTCGGGAGGCTCGTCGCCAAGATTGCATCTGAGAACGATGAGGTGGCCTTGAGTGCCGAGGACCAAGCTCGGGCTTGGTTTGAGGCACAGATCCCTTTTAACAACAGCTGGATCCCAAGACTGCTTTTCGTATTTGAGATCCTCACGCTAGCATTGTATATCCGTAAAAACCGCCAGGATGGTCTTCCACCGTTTCAGGGATATCCGTCCCAAGTTCCTGGGCTTATAATACCGGTAGCCGGGGACTCTTATTGGACGGCCAACCATGAGCCAGAAATCAGTAGATGGAGGGCTACCATGGACTGGTGGAGCGGGAAATGCAGTTACTGCGCTGGTCAAGGTCTCAGCGGTTCAGACATCCTTCACAGGCTCAGAGAATGTAGCCGAGGTGGGGCAGCCCAGATATCTAGACGAATAGGTCTCAGCCTCTACGGAAAGTGGAAAGTACCGCATGCATCCTGCAACAAATGCTACCTGCCGAGAGAGATGTGCGCAGGATGGACGAAGAACCGCAATGACGACTGGGTAGAAGCAGCCCATTGGACCTGCCAGTACGACCGGTATTTGGCCCGCGACACGATGATTGGTCTTTTTCAGTGTGGCCGAGACGATTTGAAGAGGTCTTTGCTCGATTCCGTGCGTGATTATCAAGCAAACATAGGACGAGTACCATCGGATTGCGATGATTCCGTAGCACCGTTCCTCATGAGAGATCACTATTGCAGGGTTACGAGGCGTTGAGATATTCCAGCAAATCATGATTTTGACGAGGATGTTATGGTATGGGTATGAAGAATAATACGGCACAAGGGCGTGAACGCCTCTCCTACCAATATATAAGTGGCCTAACCAGAGCTCATGCCAAATGACCAAACCCCCTGGGCTCCCGGGCCACCATAGAACATCACATATTAACCGACTCAAACTAGACACTCGATACAGTATAAAACTTACTAATCCAAGAGAAATTTATAATATAAGAGATTGAGATTCGCTGTATCTAATTGCTTATTACTTCTTCTTGCTTATTGTCTAGATATTCTTCATAGAAGAGGTTGACCTTGTCGTCGACCCCTAAGTATTACAGCCAATTAGAATCTAGTGGATGCATGGGGTATCTATTCAGCCAATTGCCGAATTTCGCGGGCAAGATCCATCCATTTTCGGGATATATGGGGCATCCATTTAGCCAATCACTGAATTTCGCGGGCAAAATTCGTCCATTTTTAGCTAGTGCAAAATTACCCCACCCTAGATCTTACGTAAGGCACATTGCGACGCAATACATTGAACGGATCGCATATTGTCGCAGGCCGGGCAGGAACAACAGCCCTTAGCAATCAAGCTGGGTGATTTAAAGTAAAATCTGTGGGAAGGAATACCCACACAGAAGATAGAACCAATCAACTCACTACTGCTGCTCATTATGAATGACCCGACCTTCAATCCATTTTAAGCACATCCAGTGCGACAGTTATGAGCCCGGAGACTCTTCCGCTACGTCGCACGCGATATTTATCACCATTACCAGCTTTCCTGTCAACCTGGACGCAATGAAATCCTTCTTCCGACAGAAAATTCTCTTCAGAGAAACCGGAACGAAGTTGG
>JABCJY010000279.1:0-50053 GCA_013184415.1 Fusarium concolor | reverse complement strand
AAAAAAAAAAAAAAAAAAAAAATTAAAAAAAAAAAAATCTAATACAGAATCACTAAAATTGATGAAGTACATCAGTTACTAAAAAGGTTGTTTTCTGTATCTCTTTGGACAGCATAAGGCTTGCTGGGCATATCTCAGTAAGAACTACTGAAACTTTACTAAATTTTATTTATAACTCAAAGTATTCATTAACAGACATTAGCAGGTAAGGGGCGCGATACCACTCAAAGGGATAATCTGCGACTATGCCGTGGCAACGTTAAACAGTAAGACGGTGAGAATGAAAGATCGACTTGTAAAACGAATACGCAGAGCCATTACTGAATAATCTTGTGAAAAAACCCATATCAAACAAAGGTCTTTCCTCTGAATTGAGCTATGGTGAGATCCTACGTGGTGCCTCTCGTATAAATTCTACCGAACAATTTAACGAGGTATATTGTGCCGAAAAGTTTTACCAGCCAACCCATGACAACGAATGGGGCAATTCCCCAGCCGGAAGTCACGGCGAGATTTTCCATGACAAGAGCCTTTCAAGTCTGTCCCTGTCACCTGCGGTCAATCTTTCCAATCACTTTGTCTCTTTTGAGTTGAGAAGGGGTTCGGTGACTTAAGCCTCACCCCCAATGCGGAGACGACCCCTGCTATTGCGGGGTCCAGAGGGGTCAAGAGTCTCATTTATAGGTCTAAATGCAGTAGGAGGCGCCGATAGAAGCTTCGTAGCTACTTGCTATATCTGGAAGTACTTTTTTCTCCACTGATGAGTGTATCTTCAGCTTGCATCTGTATGTCTGAGATGAGAAAGTTGAAGACTTAACCAATAATTATGACCCCCTTTTTACTGAAAGATGGAAGAATGTCGATCGTGTGACTTCTGTTCCAAGCCATAAGCAGACAACATGTACTTGTGCAAGGTGGGTTTCATCCAATTGAGTTGGATGAGATCTATTTCAAGGCCAGAAAGGTTTAGAGGATCAAAAACACAATGCCGCCAAAGCTCCGAGTATCGGTGTGTAAACATTCTTCACTTCGGTCACCGAGAGAGCTCAGAGTATAAGGAGGCAGAGCTTGCTCATGCGTATTGTCTTTTAAGTTCTTTGCTCTTCAGTCTCCTTGCTGCTTAAGAACTCAACGGGCGTACAAACCCAAGCAATCCTTTTCTCCTCCATTACAATGGCCTCTCCCAAGCTTCAAGTCGCCGTTGCTGGCCTCGGCCGCATGGGTGCAAGGCATGCTCGAATTTTCAAGGACCGGACCCCTCGGGCTGAGCTCGTCGCAGCCTTCACGCCCGTGCAGAAGGAAGCCGACTGGGCCAAGGTTCACCTGGAAGGTGTAGCCATCTACAATGACTATCAGGAGATGCTAAAGCACCCTGGTCTTCAGGCCGTAGTTGTCGCTACAGTCACCACTGTTCATGCTGAGGAGGCTATTCAGGCCATTGAGGCTGATAAGCATGTTCTCTGCGAGAAGCCTTTGAGCACCAGTGTTGAGATTGTAAGTTGGCTCTTCTTGTCCTTATCTAGTTTGTTGTCAAGACGTAACTAATCATCCTTCTCAACAGTCTCAATCCGTCGTCGATGCTGCTGCTAAGAAGCCTCACCTCAAGGTTATGTGTGGTTTCTCCCGTCGATTCGACGCCTCATACCGAGATGCTTTTGATCGTATGGACAGCGGTGCCATCGGTCGTCCATCGGTATTCCGGTCGCAAACCTGTGATAAACTCGACCCCACTGGCTTCTTCGTCGCATATGCCGAGTTCAGCGGTGGCATCTTCGTCGACTGCAATATCCATGATATCGATATCTCGTTGTGGTATTTTGGCCAGGATTCCATTGTCAAATCTGTTGTTGCGACTGGAATCACTGCTGTCCAGCCTGAGCTACGAAAGCATAAAGACGTTGACAACGGCGTTGGTATCGTCGAGTTCTGGGGCGGCAAGGTCGCCTACTTCTACGCCTCACGTATGATGGCTGCAGGTTCACATGATATGACAGAAATTATCGGTACTGAAGGCAAACTGACCGTCAACGCCAACCCCGTTGGTAGTTTGGTTGAAATGCACGAGGCTGCTGGTGTTCGTCGGCAGATCCCCGGCGACTACTACGGCCGCTTTGAGCACGCTTTTGTTACAGAGGCCAATGAATTCACTGCTGCTGTCCTTGATAACAACAAGCTGCCTTTCAAGCTTAGCGGTGCTGTGCAAGCGGTGAAAATTGGGTGTGCACTCCAGGAGTCACTCAATTCGGGTAAGAAGATTGACTTTGATGAGACTGGTCGCCGCATTGAAGCCCCTAAGCTTTAGAAATGTTTTAGACTTGAGAGCAATGATGTTCGCATAAGTTCATAGAGTAATTGGATTGTTTGTACAAGCATACTGTGATCGTGATAGTGCTTTGAACGGTTCGGAAAAGAGCTTTTAAAAGTATTAAAACTGGCACAATTCACAAATTTTCCAGCCTATCTCACGTTGAAAATCATGGCATGGTGCGGTTGTGTAAGATTTACACAAGTACATAAACAAAATTCCAGAGCCATTATCAGCGTGTTAAATTATCCAAAAGGTATATATCTTTCGGGTAAGTGTAATGCAAGTAAACAGGTTCGATCAATCTCTTCTCTCAGCGATAGCGTCCCCAGCTAATAGACCATGTGCGTGCAATGGCTGTCAAACACCAGCGTGGTCTAAGTATCAAAACGAATGGCCCTTAACAATCCTTTCTTCAGTTTTTTACCATCTCTTCTCCGCCAAACCAAGTTCGAATATAAGGCCAATAGGTGTAGTGCAAGTAGACATCAACGGAGCCAACGACCGCGAGGCCTGCCATAACGTATCGTCGGTTCTGGGGTGAGAGATTTCTCCATTTCCCCATCAAGCCGTTAGAGGTTTGTGTGGTGGTAGCGAAAGTGTTTTTCTTGGGTGCGGTAAGGTATCTTCTAGCAGTTTGGCTGGCAGAGATAGAGAGGCGGGAAGCGATAGTGGGCGACATGTCGTTGATTTGTAAAAGCGACTGGAAGGTTGGGGATTGTGCAATCAGAAATGATTGGAAATGTAATTGAATGATTTTAGTTGAAAGCTCGTGGTTTGTTTGTTTTTCCAGTTCTTAGCACAACTGACAGCAGAATATATATATTCCTAAGCAACATGATGCCAAGACCAATTCCGTTATGCTTAACCGTCATGCCTAACGATGCCAACAACGCCCCCGCCCCCAAAACATAGCAAGCATTACTTCATATCATCACCCATGATCTGACCATTCAGCCACCCGGGCGTGTTGGTCGACTAATCGTCAGCGGTTTAAATGGCTTGCGCAATCGATCCATGGATGGAGCAGGTCCCAGACCTACTGGTCGCCTCACGCCCCCGTTAGGTTTAACAGACATGAATGTCGTCGCGTGAAGACTTGAAGCAGGCTTGTGAGGCAACAGTTCCTCCTCCGTCTTTTTATTCTCTTCGACAGGTTCTTTTCTCGATGGCGGCCGTGGTGGTGAGCTGGAGAAACAAGAGTAAGGTTTTCGTGGGCCGTCGTCTATCTTGGGCACACTTGGTTTCGCCAAGGGACTTGCTGAGGGAATTTTATGCTTCGCGAGTTCTGGGTCAATTGATGGTTTTTGAGGGCCGGATCCTGAGGGTAATCTTCCTGGTATGCTGTTCTGTGGTGACAGAGCAGGTTGATATCTAACCTGCGCAAGAGACCTAGCCAGCTGCGGTTGAGGTTGGGGTTCAGGTGGAGGAGGTCTTGACGCGTTTGGTCCTTGATTTAGCCAGCCCATCATACTCTTCTGGCCGACACCTCGTTTTGTCGAACCTTTCTTCGGTCCCGGCTTCGAACTAGGTGGTTGTGCTGCAGCCGCTGCAGCGGCATCCAAAGCAACTCTGTGAGCTCCAGCAGTTGTGAAACCAGGCAAGGCAGCGACGGTGAAACCAGATGACTGTTCCATTGTTGTTGCATACTCTCTTTGCCAAGGAAGCTCGTCTGTTTGGTCATAGGATGTGATTGGGTGTGAGGTACGCTGGCGCTTAGGCGCTCGAGAATAATGTCGACCTGATTCCTCGTCGTACCTTTCGACATTCTTTGGATCGACAGGGTCAACAGGAAATCCGTCATCTTCAACCGAGAACATTGGAGGGAGCTTTCCAAAAATTGCCTTCTCGCCTGGAGCATCTCGACCGAGGATTTTGGCAACGCCTTCTACGACCGCTCGATCAAATGACGGCCCCTTCTTGGCGAAGACCTTAGATGCAAACGGAGAGACAAATGGTGAAAGCTCTACTTTGCTGCTCATCCCTTGCGAGCCATAGATAGGACAGCTTAAATACAACAGTGCTTGTGCTCGAGTCATAGCTACGTAGAGAAGACGTCGTTCCTCGTCTGTGTCTTCGGATCTTGAATGAGGTATTGATCCAGAATATACAGACGGCACGAAAACAACGGGCCATTCTAGCCCCTTCGCTGCGTGGATAGTCGATATTGTAACCAAGGATTTCTGATCTTTTGTGTCGCCTTTGTTTTGTGCATCTGATGCCAACGAAACATTGGCCAAGAATCGGCCCAGCATATCATCGTCCTTCACCTGATCCAAGTTCTCAATTTCGGGGAGTGCATCTTCTTCTGGTGCACCGAAGTCTCTCATGAAGTCGCTGACCAAGTTAACAAATTCTTGGACATTGGCCCAGCGCTGCTCGTGCTCTTCTGTATACTCCTCCTCCAGGTATTTCTTGAAATCAAGGTGAGCGATCAGTTGCTCTATTAGGTTTACCAGAGTAACCGAACTGCTCTGGCTGATTTGGTCGGCCTCTTTTCGTAGACTTGAGATAGTTCGAATGAGTTCTGTGTTGAGCTTTTGTTCCATCTTCGGTCTGATGTTAGTGTTTGCTTTACGGTTGCCTCTGCAGTGTTTCAGAATTAAAGTCCAGAGGCTCATGTTGGTCTGCTCTGCCTCTTCAAGCAACGATTTAATTGTCGCCTCTCCAATTCCTCGTCTCGGCACATTTATGATCCTGGCTAGCGCATCGTTGTTCTCAGGCTGGCTCACCACGCGGAGGTAATCGATGAGCACTTTGATCTCCTTTCGTTCGTAGAATTTGTGTCCTCCAATCATTCGATATGCGACACCAGCTTTTCCCAAAGCTGACTCAATGTGTCGAGAAAGGGCTGCTGATCTCAGCAGTATTGCGATATCTTCAAATTTGAGCATCTCTCCAAACATCATGACAACTCTCTTGATCTCGGAAACAATCCACTCGCCTTCAGAAGACGAGCTTTTCAGTGTTCTGAGGACCGGTCGCGCACCCTTAGTATGGACTGGCAGTAGAACTTTCTGGTATCGCTTTTTATCTTGCTGGATAACGTTGAGCGAAACATCGAGGATTGATTGCGATGATCGATAGTTTTCTTCCAACGAAATCTCGTCGGTATCAGGATAGTCGCGCAAGAGTCGGTAAAGATTTCGGATCTCGGCTGAACGCCAGCCATAAATACTTTGATCAGGGTCACCAACAATCGTGATTCGCTGGTGCGCTTGAGCAAAGAGCTTCATCAATTCATACTGGATACCGTTGGTGTCCTGATACTCGTCGATAAGAACAGTCTGAACGTTTGAGACGCAGGCAGGGTGGTCTCTAAGCAATTCGACACATTTTACCAAGAGGTCATCGTAGTCCAGTAAATTTGACCGTTTGAGTTGAGCCTGATATTCCTGGTAACATGTCCTGAACGCAGGGTTCTCCTTTTTGCTTTTCCGCGTTGGATCCGGTGCAGCATTTGGACCTTTTGCCTTCTCTTTGCTGATCCACGACCTGGCGTGCAGCGGTTCAATGCCGAGTTCAAGCCTCTTGCAAATTCTTTGGATGATCGCCCTGGAATCTCCATCATCTGCAATGCCAAATTTCGAGTCCAATCCGATTCGATTTCCGTATATAGACAGATATCTTCGAGCAATCGAGTGGAACGTTCCAAGTACAATTTTCTTTTCGCATTCTTCGCCTAGAGCCTTTCCTATACGCTCTTTCATTTCTCTGGCAGCTTTAACTGTAAATGTTGCAACAATCACGTCGGCAGGGCGATAGCCAACACGTTGAATAAGCCATACTACTCTAGAAGTGAGAGTGTGAGTCTTTCCACTTCCAGGTCCAGCTAATATAGCAACAGTCGATGCGGATGAGGTAACGGCGCGACGTTGCGCCTCGTTCAGCGACTGGAGAATCGCATCTTGTGTAGTTGAAGTCGTGGACATGCTGAGTGTGTGGACGAATCCATGAATTGCTGTCGATCGGTTGATGGGAAGAGTATCATCGAAATGTGGCGGCCCATGCGAGATTTCTCGAATGGGAATAAGATGTAATATGTGAGCCGCTGGTGTCGCTCTCGTGGTGTCTATCGTTTTCGGTCGATGGGCTTTCGCGCTGATCAACCGCGACGCGAAAAGACTTTCGCGACGTCACGTGATGGTATTATCCACAAGCGGCTAGTTGCAGGGTAAGTTCTCTTGGAAGAGTCTCAAGGCAGTCTAATCGCAATATGATTGATATCAAGCATTTCAATTCACTTCATATGGTTTCTAATTTGTTATCCTGTCTCTCTATCGCAGGGTCAGCACTATCGTTTCCCTAAGGAATATCTCGCATGTGAACCAGACACTATAAAGCTTATGGGTCCTAAAGAATCATAAAGACTACCTAAATCCTACCTAAATCCTACCTAAACTTATTTTATAACTTTAAGTATTCCTGAACAGAGTGGGATCTTATACTGGCTAATATTATAGCCTGTGTGTGATATGTCAACACAACAACTTCAATTTTTTCAAGTCACCGTTGTCACATCTCCCCTACGCTAATATTTGTCAGTCACTATCACTATCACGATATTTCACATCAGTCACCGGTAAAGAGTGATAAAGGTCAATGCGACCGTGACATCCCACCTTGAGAGAAACACATTAGGCGAGCCGATACCAAGAAACGGCACATCAAAACTGTGATAAAAATTCCAAGAACGTGGAACATAAAACTTCTAATTGCCTTGGTAAATATTGTTCAATAGCGACATAATCAAACGATTACTTTTCCTCTGTCTGGCCAACACAAAACACATGCTCCCCACATTACATCTGTTTTAGCTTTGTACTGTATCATAATCTAGCATGGTTTGAATTGTGATTGTCACGTCTCCAGCAAGCAATCACCAACCATATCACCAAAGTCATTTATGCAGGGTGGCATGAAGCTATAGTCGTGCGATAGTAGTGCGGCTTTGCAAAATAGGCGCTGTGACGAGTATTTCTATTCGAGGGATCAACAAGACCATTGCTAGCAATGCCGAGCTACCTGATATCACATGAAGACAAACGCCCCATTCGAAGACTTCGGCACATCACATGATGAGCAGAAGAGTGGGATATTCCACATGGTTCAGGGCCCGACAGGCTGGAAGGTGCAGGCAACATACACAATTGGGCCTCAAAGTGACCCTCAATGCGTCGCCTCTGCCGTTAGTTAAGTGACTGACGAGGAGAATCGCCAATAGCTGCTTAATGGTTGTTGGTTGTCCCCGCAGATCTAGGAACGTGCGAGTCGGACAAGACCTCCTCCGTGACAGTGAACAGCATGGATCGCCCCGCCCCGCTCGGAACCCTTTAACAGCAGAGGAGACAACCACAGAGAATCTTTAAAGCGAGAAAACACAGCAGTGTATCCCGGCATTTATGATTCTAGAGCCAGCGATAGGTTATGGATGTGGATATCGGTGGTTGGTGGTGGTAGCTGATAGCCAATCAACCTCTGGCACACTATATCGCTCAGCGGTTAACCATCCAACCACAGCTCATAGATGGCCTCGTCACACTTGGACCCTCACATATCGCCTGCAACCACTCTGTTGCCATCACCAAGGGTATTGAGCTATTCTCAGACCTCTCCTCATGCATGTGGCTGCTATTCGATGACCGCCAGTCAACTGGCGTTGTCTTCCCAGCGACTCAGCGTCCAGCCCTGGATAGCTCAGCGGCTAACGCAGAGTGATAGACGATCATGACCAACCCGCTATATACCCCGTTGAGACCGCAAGTTCCCTCTTCCGTGCATGATGTTCTTTCCTAGTGTTTCGTCTCGCCGTGTTCAGGAGGTCACATCGCACAAGCTGGCTCCTCCATAAAGAATAAGTGTCTCGCCTTCGACCTCGTTTCCCACGATGCTTCTTGAAGGTACCCGCTTCTCACTACATATCGGTCTGCTTCTGCCTCTGTCACTCTTTACAACAGCTCAGCCTGAACCTGCTCTATCCTCGGTTCTCGAAGTCCGGGACACAGATAAACCTATACCGGGAGGACCATTAGATACAACCTATCTGCCCGCTCAGATTGGTGGTATAGTTGGAGCATACGCTGTATCATTGGTGCTGGTCGCCATTACACTGCTTGCTCTATCCAAGAAGCGACGCGAACACATCGCAGCTGGAATTGACGAAGTCGACTTTGCCGTTCGTAAAGATATCACTAGTCCCGACTTTCCTCCAACAGATCCTACATCTCTGAATATCATCACCGATATCGAGTTTGCCAAGCCAAGCTTCCAGGACTCTCACGACGGGAATCCATATATCTATCCATCACCAGCTTCAAGTGTTGGAGCACCCGGAACCAACCCATTTGTCGATCCCCGTGTTGTGGCAGTAGACAGACTCATGGCTCAATCTCAGCTTGAAGATATGTACAAGCACGTGCTGGAGCATGAGGATGCAAAGAAGCGAGGAGTTGTTTATGATGTTCCTCTTCCTCCCGTTGCTCATCATCAATCACGACCTTCAGCCTCGGTCTCAGTCCTATCTTTAAAGTCTTCGACCTCATCGCCCTCAAAGAAAGAGAGGAGCAAGCCAGCAACACTTAACCTTTCGGCATCTCGCGAAGAAAAGACTCAATCAAGGACATCTTCATTTCTGTCAGCACTGCGATCACCCAAGAAGAAACAAATGAAGGGTATGAGCATCTCCTCACCCCTCATGACCCCTCAGTCGGGTGAATTCCCCCGCCATGAATCGCAGGAGATGAGCGCGATTCCTCCCCGACATTATGCACCAGCCGCTCCGCCTCCGGTCCCCACTAACCAGGTCCCGTACGGATCTCCGGCTATGCCACCAAAAGCTCATGCGCTTCCGACCCCGGATATTTCGCCCGAGAGTGTTATGAGTATCGATGAGCGTATTGGAAGCCAACTTCCTCATCCAGGCCACGCCCGGACTGTATCGCATGCTCCCAGTGAGCGTGATCCCGAATCGGCAACTTCAGAGCACTCGCAAGCGCCGCTGGTCGGTCTGCCGTCATCTCCAAAGCCCGGTTCACGATTCCCATCTCTTCCTGCGTCGCCCAAGCCTGGTCAGACATTCCAACGTGCTAATGCACCCTCGGCTGTCCGCACTGGTGGTTCTTTGCCCTTGCGTGCCTACGAACCTGCTATGGCCTCACCCAACACCATTGCCCAGACTACCAAGCAAACAGTGTTTGAGAGGAAAGGACCTCTATCACCAAGCGGAGCAATGACTCCGCATACAGCTGGCGCAGTACCTTATTCACCCTATCAGCCTTTCACGCCATGCATGCCGGTGACACCTTCGCTTGTAACCAAGGAGGACCGGAAGAGGATGAGACGTATGGTGCCTAAGACACCGACACTGGAGATGGTTAAGAGTTCAGATGATGTTTGGTAAATGAAATGAGATTGGGGTTTATGATTTTTTACGGGTATATTGCATTATTTCCTTAGATGTCATGGATATCAAGACACTACGGGTCTTGTTGGTCGGGTTTCGTGTGTTTAGAGCTGGCCTACGGCCTCGCGAGGATTTAGTAACGGCCGCAAGGACCATAACATTACTATCTGCATAAAATATTCATTTGTATATCACTTTATTCACAAATCGACTACCTATCCATAGCTTGGTTGGGTATCTAATCATACGTCACAGCACATGCGGTGATTTCCTAGGCACTAAAGGCACCATCAACTCTCCAATATTGAGATCTTGAATCGCCAATCGGGATAATAAAAAAATGCATGTGATGCTAGAAACAAGCGTTGAGCTAGAAACTGACGCAAGTTTGATCATCGGGATGGATTAGGATTAAATTGGAATCACGATCATTTGGTGGCGGGGGCTATCAGAGAAACGAGAATAGTGGCGGTTCTGAATGATAGAGGAGCTGAAAGCTGAGCCCAAGACATGCAGGAAGAGGCTGCCTTGTGAAACCCGAGTTGCTCTTTTGTTCAGCTCGGATTGGCAGAATTTCAATAGTTCGGTATTTGCATGTAGCTTTCCGATCCTACAGCCGGAGAGGGCTGCACTAGACGGGAGATCAGATTTTCAAGGTATTGGAATCCAGGTTGGCTGGAGTTTTTCATAATGCACTCGCTTATCAGCCGTTACAATGACATTCCATTGAGCGGTACAATACTTAAATGCACCCGAATAACCGTCGTTTAGGTCGTTCTGTTGCCGTCTGGAATGTAATTGAGTTCTTGGGAACCATGGATGTGAGACTGAGACTCGCGTGGCTGACCCGAGACAACTCGAGTAGCACCATGGTCCATGTTTCTCTCTGCAACACTGTATTCGTATTTGATCATGTCAATAATGAGCGGGCACTTGCCTTGCAGTGAGGACTCGATTTTGAGAATATTGTTGTGTTGGGTCTCGAGTCAAGCATTCAATGCAATTGGACCCTGGACTCTTTCTCGCAGGGTCTTCGATTCCGATTTGATCAACAAAGTTAGCTAAGTTGGCTTGTGCTGTTTGACGGGTTGCTGCTTGTGTGCACAGTGCAGAAAACGTCTCAGATGCGAATGCGAGAGGGGCAATCTCTGCCCAGAGCGAACCGTATCCATTTGATCGTCAAAACTGTACGGTCCAGGCCGTGACGCCTCTCGTTTGGGGACGTGCCCCGTGCCAGTTACTGGGCTTAGTGCGTGTATCCGCCACCAAATCTCTTAACTCTGTGCACTGTATTTACCAACGGGTAGCAAACACTCAAATAGTGGACCTTGCTCCAGTCTCTCCTCAAAAGACGAGCTTGGCCAAGCGCGTACTTGACTGGGCTGATATCCGGGTCCCATCGTACGATTTCCTGCCCTCTCCTCAAATTGAATTCCTTGCATCTATCGCTCGCCTCCGAATCCTCGCCCAATTTGCCTATTCTTTCATCAGCAAATCTATCTGCTATCGGTTGTCAGTCGAACCATAATCGCAAGACTGCGCTGCTCTTCCCTTGCTGTAGACCCCCTGTACTGTCTTTTCTCGCCCGTTCAAACATTCGGCAACACCCGTTCAATCATTCGATTCAAGAGCCATCGAGACAACCATCGCTTCATTCTGGGTTGCAGCACGCCCTCACCACCGACTTTCTATCCACCGATCGGTCGCTTTGCTTTAGCAGAGGCTAGAGGCCTGTCAAGCCCAAGTCTCCAAGGCTGACCCTCAGCACAGCCTGTAGCTGTCGCTGTCACTGCGCTGCGCTATAGCCCGTAGCCGTAGGTAGCTGAGGCTATCGCGGCCAAGTCCACTCCTCGGCCGAGAGACTCAATCGAATAGGTCGCGCCGGGAATAGAGGCCAATTCACAACTTCAGACCCTTGCTGGTCCTATAGTATCGTCGGCCAAAGCCCTCGTCTTCCCGAAAGGTATCGCTCTACCACGGCGACTCCTTCGGGGTCACCCCAAGCACTGGGTCTCAATCAGGCCATCACAACTGCATTGCATGGTGCTGGCCTATCCCCATCATGCCTGGCTCCCATTTCTCCGACATGGCCGACCATGATTCTGCCAACAGTCTTTATGGTCTTCAGGATCCGAATCTAGGCTTCGTTGACGATGGCTCGGTCGTGAAATCTGACCCCTCCTCAACCTCCCTGCCCAACGATTCCTCCCGCCCCCAGACCCAGCAGCAATACTACGACGCTGCATGGCAGTTCACCGGCACGCCCCCTTACGACTCGTACGACCCCTCTAGCAGTACTGCTCCTCCTGCTCAAACTAGCTATCAACCTTCTCCTTGGAACCTCGCTTTCGGTCAGGATCAGCAGAACCTTCAACAGCTGCCCGTCTCTACCGGCATCGACAGCCTTGCGGCAACTACCTTCAGCCCCGAATCAATCTACGCCACTTCTAACCCTTCCCTGCGACAGGTGAATCTCAACGACAACGCCGCTCTTCAACCGTCAATTATTAGCCATCTGACTCCTGCGCTGCAGGAGAAGCTGCGCAACATCGCCATGCCGCCTCATCTTCAATACCACTCCCCAAAGAGCGCCTCCAGCCCGGACTCAGCAAATGGTGAACTCGTTAGGAGAGGTGTCCTTTCGTCGACAGATCCTGCTGATGGATCTTCGAAAGCGTCACGAAAGCGCAAGTCTTCTGCGGACCCTGAGGATGAAGAGGAGGAAGAGGATGGAGACCAGCCGGTGAAGAAGACCGCCCACAATATGATTGAGAAGCGGTATCGAACCAACCTGAACGACAAGATCGCCGCCCTAAGAGACAGCGTTCCCAGTCTTCGTATTATGTCCAAGAGTGCGCGAGGTGAAGACACGACCGAGGATCGCGAAGAACTTCATGGCCTAACCCCAGCTCACAAGCTAAACAAGGCCACAGTATGTTGTCTTGGTCCAGCGATGTAATCAACGCTAATCAATTAATAGGTTCTGAGCAAGGCGACTGAGTACATCCGACATCTCGAGAAGCGAAATACGCGACTACTTGACGAAAATGGTGCTATGCAGCAGCGAATTGCCGCCTTTGAAAAGTTGTTTATGGCTGGTGCTATGAATGGTGCCATTAGTCCTCTCCAGCAACCTCCGACGCCCATCCAGTACGCTCAGGATTCACAACAATTCGGTGGCTCTCCAATGTCAGCCCAAGACAGCAACGCGCAACCAGGAGGCATGATTCAAGTTCCTGATGACATGAAGAGGATCATCTCACAACAAATGGCTGCTGGTCAACCATACCCTGTGCCTCAGCAACAGTTTCGTGGTGGAAATCCCGCACTTATTCGACAGCAACAGATTCAGCAGCAACAACAGATGCAGCAAAATAGATGGAGCAATGCCGGCCCCTACTTTGGCAAATTGATGGTCGGTTCACTCGCTGGTCTCATGATTTTGGAGGCAGTCCGTGAGGACGAAGTCAGTAATGAGAAGCCTGAAGGCCGTGGTTTGTACGCCCTCCCTATCCAACTTCTCAAGACCGCGGCAACCAGCCTTGACTTGACTGTTGGAGGCTACCATCTTCATACCTCGCTCCGAATTATTCTCCTACTCGGAACATTCCTCTGGGTGTTCGTTCCCTCACTATTCTCGCAAGCCCAACAAAAGCCAAAGAAGCCGCAAGTTGGCGTTCTCCAGGCAGCCCCATCACTGGCTTCACCAATTCACGTGCGCCGACAGGCTTGGCTCACTGCTATTCAAACAGTCTGGGTTCCCCGACACAATTTTTTCCTCGAGGCTGCAGCTCTCATTCTGAAGACTCTGAAGCTCAGCCTCCGTAATGCAATTGGAATTCACGGCTATCAAGCAATCACTGGCTTGACTCAGGAGCAGGAGACTGCTCGCGTCCAGGCCTGGAGTATTGCCCTAGATTCTCAACTGGCTGGCGGTGATGTTGAGATCAACAAGAGCCGCCTTATTCTTACCCTTCTCGCTTCCGGCACCCTTCCCGACACTCCTGCAAGACTCATGCTTAAGGCTCTCCATATTCGCGTTCTTCTCTGGGATCTTAGCCAGAACCGACTTCACCTTGGAGTCAGCAACATCATTTCTGCCAAGCTTGCCCGCACCAAGTGGAATGAGGCCCGGCAACTGAGCCGTCTTCTTGCCCAGCTTCACCGCGATTCAACCGAGCAGCATGATGACGACTTGCCTGAGCATCTCGCTATACTAGTGGAACAAGATTGCGACGAAGTGCTCAACGACGATGTTATTCAGCGAGCACACAACCTCGCCTTTAATGCCGATACTGATAGCAATGTTGCAGCCCCTATGGATGGCATGGACTCTGTTGTTGACGATACCGCTGTTGGATCTCCTCTTGATGCTGTTGCCGCTTGGTGGTCGACTCAAACCCTGCACCGAACCTTGGTCGCCACGATGGAAAAGGACGAAGAAACTCTCAGCACCAAGGTCGAAGATATTGAACTTGCCATCAAGGTGGCACCTATTGGATCTACTGCACAGGCCCGAGCTATCGTGGCACGAGCAGTTCTTGTTGATAAGGCACGTGGTGCTAACATTGCCTCTGCCTTGCAATCAATGGGTAACGAAAAGGTCGATGCTCTCCTGAGCACTTCCATCTGCCTTGTCGATTCCAGTTTCCAAGCCTCTACTCCTGATCTCCGGCTCGCCCTTCGCTGCGCCATGGCCATCGCCCACCTCCGACGTGTCGAATGCACCCCTGGAAGTACCCACCAGGGCCTCCGTATGATCGAATCAATCATGACACGAGCCAATGCCTCGCAGATGTCTCTTCTTGGATGCACCGCAGCTCTTCAGCTCATGGAGGAACTGTACGAGCACAAGGCTGCTGCAGAGACTTTCCAGTCATCCCTTGAACGGCTGTCTGGTGGTCTCCGTCTATGGATGGGTGGCGCACCTGGCGAGAAGTGCGGCGTCGCATCTGATGTGCGAGAGAAGGTCGTAAACCGGTGTCTGACCATCACCAAGAGCATGGTGGGAATGGATTCAGATACTGGATATGGAAGCCTTGACGAATGTGAAGAAGATGGATGTTAGACGACCAGAAGCGATTTCTTTTATTTACGAGCGACATACAACCGATACATTTTTTCAAGCTACTCCACTTCCATCACCTCAACATGGTCTATTCTGCGCTGCTCTTCTGAGATGACTTCTGTACGAACATGGGTATTAGAATGGTGGGGAAATCCCGGGGCTTTTTATTTCATGGAGTTTCAACTTGGGCCAACGGGTTAAAGGACAATCAAACAATACATGGCGAAGGACAGACTTTAACGGATTTTGCTATGGACATAGCGTTTGCGGAAGTGTGTTACAATGTTTTGACAAACAAAAATATTTTTTCCTTATTTTTACCTATTCAAAGTACATTATTGGTATTCAACTTGTGCGCTGCAGTGTTTGTTATGGATGCCTGATGATGATGAATAATGGATTGTCTGTTAGATGAGTGCAATGTCAAGAAGTCTGAGAAGCAACTGTACAGTACCATTGAGTATGTCTTAGTTTCTCAAGGCTTCGCTAACGATTTTGAGAATTGAACCATTGTGAATTACACATCACAGTAGAATCTCGTGTATTACTATTTATTAGATGGTATAAGGCTTGTGGACCCACGTTGATTTTTCAAGTTCTCAGGGACTGGATGGTAGGTAAAACCACGGTACCGAACCACGGAGAATGATAACTCAGTACCACCAGAGGAAAGTAATATATAAGTCAAGATAGAGTTGATTCATGTGCCTAGAGAGTTATAAAACAATCGTCCAGATCATAGCAGCCCGACTCTATGTGCCTCGGACCTGAGAGCTACCAACCTTACCAAATAGTTTAGCAGCTGAATAGCAAGTTGCTGCTTAGCTTTAGCAAGATATGTTGCTCCTGCTGGGAGAAGGAGACCTTTAACTTACTAAAAAGATCCTTTTGGTTGGCGATGATTTTGGCACCAAGGAGAGTTCTAGAGTAATGGTTAACCAGAAAACAAAGAACAGATTCACGCAGATGTTTAATGCCATAGATTGCCCCCAATGAGCCTGCCGTCTTCGGCTTTGCTTTCTTGAAATAATCCAAAAGCATATTTCACTTGCTATCGAGGTCGAAGCCAGTGGCCTCTTCAGGACCGAGCACGCCTACAGCCTGGATGATCAGACAAATAAATTCGTCTAAGCTTTTGATAACATTACCATCGTTTCCATGAGCCTGGAAGCATTCGAGATGGAATATAATATAGTCTGAAACATTCTCGAGGCGTCCTCGGGCGCCCTTATAGGTGGGACTATCATCGTAATTGAGATAGATATACTTCCTAAGGACGCTAGCTTTTGCATTTAGCTTTTGCATTTGGGCTTAATGCCCTGAAGCTATGAAGTTAAATCTTTGACACATGTGGTTGAATGAGCCAAGATCATGTGTTATTGTCTCCCTCGTCCTCATCTTCAGATTCATATACTGGCGATGCAACACTGTACCGAGCCCCAATGCTTCCTCATCCTTTCCTTGTCGCCATCTTCTAGGGCTAAAGAGACAATCTCCAGACCTTTGTCGGATTCAACGCCTTTATGGCGGACCGGGTCTTCCCAGTCAATATTCTGAGCAGAGCCAGTCATACTCTGTACAGGCGACTTTCTTTCTGGGATCCAGTTGCTTGTGTCAGGGATTTCCCCTGTGACTTGTCCCCCTTCGTGTACCAAAGGCCTGTACCAAAGGAGACAGGTGCTCGAAAGTCTTTAAGTATATATCAGCCTCTTCGTAGATTTGGAGTGGGAACGGTAGGTTGGTAAACACAGAGCTCCTTGCTCTCGTTCTCACTGTAATTCGGGGGCTCATCGTATGGATTTAGATAGGCCTGGAGGCTGCTGACCGCGGTTATCTATATAGCCAGTCAAACACCACTTTCTTTACGGCACTCTCAGGCACAGTATATTCGATCTGTAGCTGGTGTAAAGAAGAAAGTGATCAGTGGTAGCCCGAAGAGTAAGATGGGATTCTCGAAAGTCCTCCATCTTCTCGGACCGGCTACTGAACTCAAAGTCTGGCCTTGTATCATCTCGTTTCGAGGAAGTGCTCAAAGCGGCCACTGTGCGGGCCTCTTTTCGGAAGACCACAAGCTCACGGCACCTTCTTGGGGATGCACTCTCGTAAGTGTGATTGAAACGAATTGGGCGCCATCGATCGTCAGCACTGGGACTCAATAGACTTACGTCTAGACTCATAACCAGTCGTGGTATAAGAAAAAGCTTGATTCTCCTATCTAGATTGGAAGACACTAGAGAGCATATAGCCTAGCGAGAATTCTAGAAGGTTCCTTGGATTTGCATTGAGAATGTTAGTTGACGGAGCGAATCTCCTGCTAACTAGGATACCATATCTCCAGATAGGTAGATGTATGAACATTTTCAAGAGGACAAAATGAAGAATTACGACTATGATCCAGTGCCAAGTTGAAACCCTGGGAGCCATTAAATGAAGAATAAGCCGGGACCAGTTCACTATATGTTATTGCTATGCTTTCCATTTGCTGGGAATCATTCTCCGGTGCCCTAGCTGAACAGACTCGTACATTACACACAACCTGTCTGGGCCTCTGCCTTTTGTATTTATTTTCCGTTCCGATCTCCATTTATCATCGATCTACAAACAAGAACCCCAAACTTACCTACCGTAGTGACTGGGCATTCGTGTTAAAATGGTAGAGTCAAAACTGATATCGAAAGATTCATGATACTTGACAATCTCTAGTCTAGATATTTCTTGCGTTCCTTCCTTGGAGTGTTTCCGGGATCTTGGTGATATTTATATGCCCCAAGGCCGATTTGGCTGTACAAAACTGGATGGACGTTCTGCCCTTGGCTCGGCGCCGTATCTCCTATGGTGATGTTCGGGCTACTTGGTGGAGAAACTTTGGCCTCTTCTTCGATCACTAAGGTTTCCTATTGAACTGCTCCAGAGTATTCACGATTCTCAGCAATACTGCTTGAATTTCCAAGCAGAAGGCTCTCTACTGGGAAACCAGGCTCCTGCTCTACTGTGACGCTGTGGTGGAAGGTCATTGGATTGATGGTTGAGGGATTTACTCCCTCTAACAGTAAGGCATGAGACTTATCTTTGGTTTATGGGACCTGAGAACTGACTTACTCTGGGTTCTATGAAGATTCAAGACGATATTCACTCGGATCCCGAGCTATTTCTGCGCGCATGGAAGGCGCTGATCTGCCACACAGTTCTTGGATCAATAGGCCTGCACCAGCGGGACATCTTGAACTACGTTTCGTTGGGACGGACACAGAAAAGAATTTATTTTGGGAACGATGATGAAGCTTATTCTGGCTTGAGATTGCTGGGGAGATTATGAGGTATGACCATTGGGAAGGCTCAGGTATTCACGTCGACCCCGAGTCCTCGTGCTCTTGGGCAATTAAGATAGTGCAACATAGCTCCCTTCTCCAACCTCTTATGCGCTTGGCTTTGTTCTGAATAAGATTACAATCACTTAGATTGTGGCTTACCTTTGTTGACGGGCTAGCTATCTCCTGAATCAACCTGAGCAAGAGATATTCTAGCAAGCACGTTCAAAGATAGGATCGTAAAATGTTAAGCTACTGATATTTGGATAATAACTTGAAATGAATCCTAAAGCCATAGAATGAAACTCGAAGCAAGATTGGAATATAATGAAATGCATAGCCTAGAGGATTTAGCATAATATAGATACGCTTTTCATAGATCATTTAACTCCTTGGCCATCTCATCATTCATATCCAACCGAACACTTCTCTGTTTATGCTATATTTGAAAACTATTCTTGTGTCAGTAGCTGTCCAGACATTGGGGAAATATGAAACACTGACATTATCTGGGGAGTTTGTGATTTCTTCAAACTCTTGAAGCGTCTCAAAGCCCATTGCTGTAAGGGACTCCGTGCCATCGTCAACGACCTATTCTGTTAGCGAAGAAAACTGGTTTGTCAGAATAGTCGACTTACCCAGCCTAGGACTACTTTTGTCGCCTTGTGACTTCTGGCTTGGCGAACGCCCATAAGCGCCAGGCCCTGTAAAGTGAGAGGTGCCAATGGTCCAGATGTCACAATTGGAGCAACAATGCCACTGATATCCTCAGAACGGGATACCAAAGATGGAATATGAGTTTCCAATGGGCTGCGCTGCTTGCAAACAATGATTGTGCCCAGCAAGGTGCCTGTTGCGTCTTTAGCTCGAACAATCCCACTCAGCTTTGATTCCGACAGCGCATGACGATACAGTTCCAGGACCTCTGGATTCGCGTGAGTACGGACGTGGCTGAGAACACCATCCGCATTGTCCAAATCGTGAATGAGATCAAAACTAATACCCGCTCTCTGAATGCTCTGAGACAAACCTTCTGGGGCTGACCAGTTTGCCACGTCTTGTAAAATCATGTTTGACACGCGTCGGGGAAATTGAACATCCCAGCCGCTATTTGCAAACCATTCTTTGATGGTGTTTGCCTCAACATCAATAGGGATGCCCAGAAAAGCTCCGGGGAATGCTGATCCAATCTGGATTTGCTTGATTCCCCGTCGTTGCAAGAGGCTTCTAAGCGCTCGTCGATGGAGAGATCGTCCGATAGACACATCACGCTTGGTGGGTTCAACAAAAATACCACCCAGAATACCAACACCGTGAACAAAGTAAGTTGCAGCAAATCCATACAACGCGTTTGTACTGCTGTTTCTGACAACAAAATGAGCCTCAATAATGTTGGAGTTGTTTAGTTGAAAGGAGGCAGCCGTTGTTGTACGTAGAAACTGTAGGTCCGGTGCGCTTGCTCGGTGAACAGCCCGAAGTAGGTCATTCAAAGCAGAGGCGTCGCGTTTCGAACTGTACTCTTCAACCAGCCAATGTTGCCTGGACTTGAGCACCTTCTTACTCTTGCGTAATGTGCCAGGGAGCGTACCAAGAGGTGCGATTTCCCCAACGAGTGTCCTGGCAAGAGCGTGTAAAGCGTTCTCAGTAAAGTCAAAGGTACAGAGATAAGTGCCAATAGACTTATCCATGGCAAAATCATATGGTGAACTGACCGCCACTACAATCAGTTGCTTCTTTTGACCTCTAGTCCGAAGCATAGAGCACATCATGTCGACGTGCTTAGTAAAACCAGCTTGGTAAAGGTTCCGGTTGGCATCGGCAGTCACAATAATGATACAGGAAGCCCTGTGGATCAGGTTCTCGTGTACTAAAGCTGGTTAGAGTGGCCGTTATACTTTGAGAGACGAAAGTCTTACCTGGTCTAACACCATTAGCCGTATAACTGGTGTGAAGTAATTTCTCGTTACGTGCTCGGGCAAGAGATTTGCCAAATTCTCGAAAGACACCCTCTCCACTGAGAATAGCGCTGCGGTCGCGGCCATTATGCGCCCACATTTCGTGTTGACCTTCTGCTAGGCTCTGGCTATCTTTAGCGGCAAGCAACTTTTTGGTGAGTGAAGATGCCGGTAATGGTTTCACAAGTGGCGTCAGTAAGAGAAGCTCTTCGCCAGGGTGCATCGAGGCCGTGAGCGGGATGAGTTTCTCTTTATCCCGAATAATCGTGATCGAGTCATCGTATGCCTGGAGCGATAGCGCAAGGTGAGATGGGTGGAGTTGGGAAAGAAGAGAAATACCTGGAGGGTTCAATGCCTTTTCCCAGGAGGTACAAGTTGACTTCAAGTTAAGTACCCTTCTCAATGATGTGAATATTCTCTCTTTAGTAACAATGCCATTCTCGTAGCCGAGCTTCAGTCCTTTGATAGCTTCAAGCTGAACATCGTAGGCACGACAGAGGAGGACGAGGTCACAACCTGCTTCGACAGCCATGATAACGCCGTTCTGTACACCAAGCTCATGGCTGAGGGCCTCCATTTCCAAACATTCCGAGATTGCAACGCCATTGAATCCAAGTTCATCCCGTAGGAGTTCGTCAACAACTTGATCCGATAAACAAGCGTGGCTCACGTTCATTGATGGATTGGATATACCACAACCTCCGATGAACATGGCGTCTAGTTTGCCTGACGCAACAGCATTTCGGAATGGAACAAGAGCGCTGATGCTCAGTTCCTCAAGCGTTTGGGTGATGATGGGCACATCTAGATTAGAGCCTAGGAAGTTCAGATTTCCATATGATGGGAAATGCTTCCCGCAGGAAGCTATTCCTGCATCTCGAATTCCCCTGAGCGCAGCCAGGCCATACTGAGATACTTCTTGAGGGTCATCGCCAGTGGCACGTACTCCCAGTGGCTGATATCGAGCATTGTTTAGCACGTCAAGGACAGGCCCCAGCATGAGATTGACACCGCAAGCCGAGATCTCAGTAGCGGTAGCTTTTGTTACTTCATACGCTAGATCAGCTCGACCAGTAGCTGCAACGCCCATGGCACTGGGGAATTGACAGACATAGTCTTCATCGAAAAGACTGTTGACTCCTCCATTCTCTTGATCGAGGGCGATAAGGAGAGGTTGTAAATGACCAGCGTTCTTTGCAATGGTCTGCAGTTCTTGGACAAGTTCAGCCGTTTGCTGAGCAGCTTGTTAAGGTTAGTTCTGTAATAGAATGGCCGACTATGAATAGAGCTCACATTTTAGGTTCTTGGCAGTAAGTATGATGGATCCAAGGTGGTGATCCTCGATAAGGCTCCTGATTTGGGGGGTGACTTCAGTACCATCCCAGCCCATAATCAGGATCTGCCCAATGGCACTACAGCACGGGGCCAGTCAGTATGAGTTGATGCCAAGCAACCGGGTTGAATGCTCCGAGATTCGGAGCCGAATAGTGGAGAGACGGCCCTTGACAGACAGTCCCGGACCGTCCGGAGACGCGACTCAAGTGAGGATGTGTAGGTACGTACCGGTCGAGATCTTGCCATGCTGGATCCAAGTCGCTGTTATCTGTATGGGCCATGATGGTTGGGCGGCGACGATGCCTCGTCACATGGTACTTTGACCTCTTCTGTTGTGGTTCTAGTTGTGGTTGTGGGCTGCGCGCACGCTCACCCCTTGACGGCCCCGCGTGCTTGAGGTAACGATGAGATGCATTGGCACTGCGGTAGCCTTCTCGAGAGGATGAGCTCGATGCTGACCCAGCAGGAGGGGCCATGGATGGAATGGAATGTTGCCGAGCGCCTAAACCTCGGCTGAGATGATTGGTGTATATTGATTGGCCAACTGTGGAAGGAACCAGCTGTTGAGCGATGGCAAGTGGGGTCGTTGCGTTGGTGGTTTCTTATGGCGTTGATTTGATGTGTTACGCCCCATGAAATGTTAACGTTACATGGAACACCAGCAACAAATGGTCGGCGACAAAGAGGCCCGTTTTCACGTTGTGTTTGGTCGAAAGAAACTGAACCAGGTAAGGATGAACACTACTTATGAGGCAAGAATGGACGGATGCCATGCCCTTTGTATCCCAAAACAAGTTGCACCCTGGTCTGAGCTGTCAATATGCACAGCAACATAGCAAAAGGGAACCATACCATCTTCAGACTCAGAATCTCCACACAGTCTCTCTATCATGGCACCGTTCGTTTAGTTTCAATTGCACGGTTACTGAATCGCAATGACGATATGATTTTTGCCATGCTACCCGATGTTATCGAAAAAAACGTGCCCGTTCTCGGCGGCTTGATAGGGCTTTTGGCGTCTAGTGATGGGACCTCCAGAAATACTAGTATACCACGACTCGCCTTCGATTTTGTGTGATTCATTGTCCGCAGGGACTCTAAACTCGAGATAGATCATCACAAACTACTCAATTTGAAGATATCTAACCATTCTACAGACTCTTTCAACACTCCTTCAACATGCCTATCGCCGTCTCGCCAACGCTGCCCAAGAATGGCCTCACCAAGTTTACCAACTGTCGACTGCTGAAAGGCAACGACTTGGTCTGGGAGGACCTTTGGGTCAGCTCCATCACTGGCAAAATCATCGATAGCCAGGCTTCCTTCTATGGAGGCCGCAATATGCCTGATAGTACCCTCGATCTCTGTGGACGTATCGTCGCTCCAGGTCTGATTGAGTGCCAGCTCAATGGTGCCTTTGGCTTCAACTTCTCAACCTTGCTCGATGACATGACCGAATATGGCAAAAACATACAAAATATCAACCGCCTACTGGTCAAGACAGGGGTCACATCATACATCCCAACCGTCACCAGCCAACGACCGGAGTTATACCAAAAGGTAAGCTTTTCCCTTTTGGTGGGGCAATCGTACATGAAGCTAACGCACCGGCAGACGCTCCCGTATCTAGGCCCGTCTGGGGAACTGCGGATCCCGGCTCACGGCGCCGAATCTCTCGGTGCTCACTGTGAGGGTCCGTTCTTGAGTCCCACCAAGAACGGAGCACACAATGTTGATGTCCTCACTCAAGCTCACTCTATTGAAGACATTGAGCAATGCTACGGTCGTGAAAACATGACTCCTCGTTCTGATGGTTCTAAAATACCCATCAAGATGATTACAGCGGCACCGGAACGCGGACAGATGATGAACCTGATCCCAGAGATCACTTCAAGAGGAATCATCTACTCCGTTGGCCACACAGAGGCAACATACGAAGAGGCATCTCAAGCTGTCAGCAAGGGTGCTACAATGATTACACACCTTTTCAATGCCATGCGCCCATTGCACCACAGGAATCCGGGAGTCTTTGGAGTTTTAGGCAATACTGAGAGCCTGCCGCGCCCTTACTTTGGCATCATTTCGGATGGCATTCACCTGCACCCCACGACTATCAAGATTGCATACAGCGCTCACCCCGATGGCTTCATTCTGGTCACAGATGCCATGCATCTTGTAGGCCTCCCAGATGGAGCCTATCCGTGGACGAACGGAGAGTATACATGTAATATTGTGAAGCAGGGTTCCAAACTGCTCCTCGAGAACTCGGACACGATTGCTGGAAGGTAAGTGCAAATCTGTCTATTAAAGCATTATATCTAATTCTTCTCAGTTCAATCACTCTTCTTGAGTGTGTCAACAACTTCAGGCAGTGGACTGGGGCCAGCGTTCCCCAGGCTCTTGGAGCAGTGACATCGACACCCGCGGCCATGCTTGGCTTGCAGGGAGTCAAGGGAACGCTAGAATCGGGGGCTGACGCAGATCTTGTGATTTTGTCAGACGGGCACGAAAGTCATGGCGAAGTCAGGGGGGCGAATGAAGTTCTTGTGCTGGACGAAGTGTGGAAGTTTGGTGAGAAGGTGTCTGACTCTGCCCAGGGAAGCAAGTTGATGTGAAGGTCGGTTGGCTTGGCGTTGCTGTTGGTTCCTCACGATACGATTAAGGCTACAAGAGGTAGATTTTAAAGATTGTTCTGCTTTACTAGAAAGAAAAGAGCCTCGGGTATAGGTTAAAAGCATTAATAGATAAAGCATCAATAGAGACATAATTGATCCATCCGTTTGAGAACATCCAGAGCTTCGTGTTTGCTTAACTGTTGTGAAAACTTCCTAGATGCCGAATTGGCAATAGCAAATAGCGCTAAGATGACCGCTCTTGAAGCTTCCTCTTATAGCGCTCCATTTAACTGATAATAATGACCGCGGGGTCTCAAGTCTTCACATGAAGCTCTCCGTCTCGGTCAATTGTTGAAGCGAATACCAATCAGCGTCCAGAATCTATCGCTGGGAATGGGAAAGGGTCAGCCAGCCCAGTGGGTCTCTCCACAAACCTACAGTAGCCGGAACCCGTAAAGTTAGGTTGGGTCGGCAGCCTCCACACTCTCCGCCTCCGCTCTCCTCATACTATCTCTACCTCATTCTACTGATCTTTATCCTGTCTTCTCTTTCAGCTTGTTTGCTCCTCGCTCCAAACACTCGGCGCTCTACCGGGGAAATAACCTGTCATCGCTGGTGTCGCCAAGGCTTTCTCATCCTTTTGCATCGTTGCACATACTTGCGCGATCACGTTGTGTCGCTATCTCCCCCGCCGCGCCAATGAGATGTTGACGGTTCCTCTCAACTGAACAATGCCATGTCAACCTACAACTCAATGTCGGGGCTGCCAACTGGCGCCTCTTCCAGCGAAGCGATGGCGATGAATTTTGGATCCGCTCACACTCAGAGTATGAGCATGGATGTATTTGACCAGGATATGACCTTTGATGAATCACTGCTGTACGTACTGCATCGCACTTGCGACGCGCGCGCAACCTGGGATTAGGAGCTAGCCAAGCTGACATCTACAGCGATGGGGCTGCACTGCAGACTCTACCTTTTGGCACCTCGTACGACTTGGATGCCTTTTCCTCGACCTTCGAAGATCCATTTTCATATTCGACTCGACAATTCGATCCTCCACCGAATCAAGATGCCTTGCACGAAGAATCGTCTCCTCAAGAGCCTGATAACAAGCTCCTCGGGTTCTCTGCCCCAGCCTCGAAGGCCACAATTGTCAATGAGAACAATCAGTTTGTGGAAGCCGGCATGACCGCTGAACTGTACGGCATGTTCTTCGTCGCGGAAGATGTCTTTGGTGGGGAATCAACAGGTCGCCCAATGGAGTTGACGTGTTATCGTCGCAATTTGTGGCAGTGTTCAGGACAGATCTCTTTGCCCCGGGGAATCAGGAATATCGTGAACGAACAAGGTCAACATATCCAAATATTTGAGCTAGTAGTGACTATTGCAGCTATCGAGTCCATCGAAGGAAAGACTACGGAAATAATATCAATACCTTGGAAGAACGCCAACCCCCAAGGAGGTGACGATTCGAAAGCCGTCACAGCACCACCTACCATCACCTTGGATATTTCAACAGGCCAAGAAATTGACGCACATCGTGTCTCTTTGCCCATATCTTGGAAGCGCCTTCAGTTCAAACACGCCACTGCCAATAACGGCCGAAGAAAGGGCTTACAACAACACTATGTGGTTAAGATCAGCCTACTGGGTAAGACGCAGACTGGGGAACTTGTTCAAATATCAGAGATCAAATCTGGCCCCGTCATCGTGCGTGGTCGAAGTCCAAGGAACTTCGACAGCAGGAAAGACGTTCCTCTTACAGGGGACAAGAGATTTGAGAGGAGAAGCACGTCGACATCAAATGTTGACCATCCTACTCTGAAACTCGAGCGCGAAAACTCACAGAGCTTCCCTCAGAGATACCCTCCTGCTGGAAATCTTCAGGTAGGTTTGAATCGTATATACGCCATATATAGAGCTGACAGATAGGCAGCCGAGCGACTGGGCAACACCCCAATCATTAACCCACCCACTTCCCAGCCCTCAACCAGCTGCAAGTCCACATCCAGCAAAACGGGTCGCCTTATCGCCAACAATGACCAGACCCCCAATACCAGCCTGGTCGAGCGACTCCGCTAAAGCAGCAAATACCCATAATAGCAAAAACTCGATCCCACGTCAAAACGCCTCTCTGCCGATCAACCTCTCACTATCAGAGGACGAGAGAAGCCCGAACCGCTCCAGTGCCGAGCTGCACAGTCCCAATTCCGGTAAAGGATATACCACCGCAGGGGCAAATAGGGAAAACAGTCCTGCTGATGAGGGGGCTGATCCCTTGTACGAATACTTTCCATTGACTGTGGATGATTGGTACGTTACCACTCTTTTGGATCTACCCACTTTGACGTTACTAATGTCGACCAGGATGCCGCCTGTGGATGCTGTCTATCGACCTCACGTGGTCCATCATACTATCATGCCACCCGAGATGAAAGCACAACAACTCAAGAGCAAGGCCAAACGGTACTTTGCCTCTGACTAAAAGAATACAGGTGGGTTGAAACTGATGAATCACGAATTGTTGGAAAAGCCTATTTCCTGTATAGTGTAACCGATTTTGTACGGATAATTTGGTATGGAGGAGTCTGTTTTAGGAATATAGTGCATTATAGGCGAGTAGATCCAGATTTAGTGGATGGTAGGCTCATCAATGAGGGCATGAGTTGGTTTGCATCGATACCCGTGAATTTGAATGCGACAACTTATTGCATGACTGTGTGTCACAAGACACAACATGAGTGGTTTGTCGTTGTAAGTGCTTCGGGCTGCTTTAGAGCCCAAGAATGAAAGGAGTGAATCTAAATTTCATGAACGGATGTAAAGTTTGATTATATTTGATCAACAATCATTGTCTTCTACTAGATGTTTTCCTGCATGAATACTCCTCTCCATTCCTAAATTCCCCGTGACGCCCTCATTGCATCAACACACGATGCACATAATAATAACTCCCATAAACTCCGAACACACGGTCCATCCCAATCCACCGGTGGTATTTTAATTATCTATGTCTAGCCCAAACGAACGCCTTAATCGAATACGTGGCTATAGTTGATATTTGTAATCCATACTGATACAGTCTGATAATTTTAATCCTGGACAAACCCTGTAGCGACCGGACAAGACCATCTCTGTCTCTCCACCGCCTATTCCTCTTGTATATGTGCATTTGTTCCAAAACGCTTAGTGTGCTCCGACGGCATTCATTCTATTCTGAAGTTCGGGGTTGGGTGTCAATCTGCGGTTCAGATCTGGTTCAGGAATACGAGAAGCCATACGATCCGGAACCAAGTCTGGCGAAGGAGACCGCATCGGCTTGATATTTGCAGTCATCGGTTGAAGTAGGTTTGGGACAGGAGCGCCTGGAGACATGGCGACGGCGCTATCGATCATTTCAACTTTCGTCTTGGGAACATCAGTCTGAACTTCGAGGTTGGGTGTAAGCCTGCGGTTCAGATTCGGCTCCGGAATTCGCGATGCCATTCGATCGGGGAACAAATCAGGCGACGGGGTTCTCATGGAGTAGTCGCCCGCAGGTGTTGCGCGCAAGAGGTGGGAAGCAATAGGCTCGGGGGCGATGATCGTAGGGCTCTGAGTTCTCTGGATCTTTGTTTCAGGAATGGCAACATTGCCAGTTCGTACTTTTGAGGGGAGGATCTGCTCGAATCCCTGCTCGCGAGCAACTTTCTCGATGCTCTTGAAGTACTATCAAATTTGTTAGCGGGTGGTCTTTTGGTTTCCGAGGAGTTGCTTACCTTGACTGTCTTGACTTGAAGCTCCAATGTGGCGTCCTCATCGACAACAATCATGGGATGCGGGTGTAGTTGCAGACATGACAGCGACCACATGTGGTTGACGCCTTGTTCAACGCATTTTTGCAATGCAAGTGCCTTGCGGGCTCCCAAGATAATGACTACAACCTCTCTCGCTTCGAGGACAGTCTGGACGCCCACTGTCAAGGCCATTCTTGGTACTCTGCTCACATCGTTGTCAAAGAAGCGCGAGTTGGAAAGAATGGTGTCATATGCCAATGTCTTGACTCTGGTGCGACTGGCAAGGCTAGACCCAGGCTCGTTGAAAGCAATGTGTCCGTCTTCGCCAATGCCAGCCAAGAAAAGATCGATGCCACCAGCAGCCCTGATAGCATCCTCGTATGCATCGCACTCGGCCTCAGGGCTGGCAGCGTTGCCATTGAGGATGTGGACGTTGGAAGGATGGATGTTGACATGGGAAAAGAAGTATTTCCACATAAACGAGTGATACGAGTTGGGGTCATCTCGAGGAAGACCAACGTACTCGTCCATGTTGAAGGTGACCACATTTTCGAACGAGACCTATCGAGGTTAGATGCCGTTGTGTCAAGAGATAATATGCGAACATACTTCGCCGGCCTTATACTTGCGTACGAGCATATCGTACACTCCGATAGGGCTAGAGCCTGTGGGTAGACCCAGGATGAAGGGGTGTTCGGGTGTAGGCTGGAACGCATTGATGCGCTCCACGACGTAATTGGCTACGTACTTGCATGCCTCAGCTTCGTCGTCACGGATGATGAGCCGCATGTTGTATTATGTAACTGGTGATAGTGAATGTGTAGTGGTTATATGATGATAATAGTGTCACAGTGATTGATTTGTAGTAGGAGTTTTGGGTGTGTAGAGTTTTGAAGAAATGAGATGACACTCTCGAGGAGTCAGTTACTTATGAGGAGAACTTATCAAAGAGGTGCAAGCCGCTACCAAGAAAGAGTCACTTGCCATTGAAGATCGCTTGCATCATGGCATGAGCTACCAGATCGGACACCACTTTCCTGACACCATCCATGAGGTCGCGTGGGGAGAGCGACTTCGCTCAGTGGGCAATGTAAGGTATGATAGCAAGTCGTGATGCATGCCGTGATTTCATGATGGAGGGAATGAAACGTTTGACTATCGAACTCGACACTGTCTGAAAAGTCGCACTGTATTGCGCATGATAGATATTGTTGTGACTTCATTAGCCGCGGAGGCTTCTTTTTACTCTACCTCTACGGGTTAAAGGCGGATATAGAGATGAGCCGGCATTAGCTCCGATGTAAGGTAGCGTTCGATGGATTTTATCAGATCAATGGTAGGGTAGGCCTCAGAATTCCGGTTCATCTTCCTGTTTACGGGAGGTGGAAGCATGGCAGAGTTCTTTTGTTCGTGTTGGGTTGGTGCAGCAGTGCTTAACTGGCCACGTCGTATGTAGGTATAGGTTTGATATGAAACTCTATCGTATTTACTTCAAGCTTCGGGCTCAGCAAGGCACAAGAAACCGAGGCTGTCATCCTGTAGCAGATGAGGTTGAAATCCATGTAAGCGTAAAACTTGACTAGTTGATGACAGGGATTGGCTGCTGTTCGTGGCAAGGTCACTTCAGTGCAGGGGTCCAGGGTAGTGGTAGATGCACCAAAGAAGGGCAGCCTGTTTCAAATTATGCCTCTTGGCGATGTCTGTGTAACGAGGAGCACGTCGAAGTAACATGTAAAATCAGATGAACCCTTTTTATTTATGGAGATTGTTGAGAAAGCAACAAATAAGCCTCTTCTCAATAGCTCACCATTAGTGGTGCACTAACAATTACCCAACCCATGTCACTAATAAAAACCTCCACATCCACTTTCTCACGGGGCACTCACACGCAACGTTACGTTCCAACTCCCCCCATCTGAGTCTGGCATCGATCCTCAACCCCGTCTGACCCAACAACCCTCAGAGACCAAACGCCAGAGGCCACAGTGCAATGACAACTACAGGCGCTGCCGCTCACTAATTTTCTGGTTCGTAGCGCCTGGCCGGTGTTTCTCGCTCTTACTTTGGTGGCGGTTGTTGCGTGTCGCCTGAGCGAGAGCATGTGCGTGAGCGGGCGCTTTGCTGTGCGACGTTGAATTCTTCATCAATGAATTGGAGGCAATATGATACATTACTACTACCACTTACCACTTATCACTTACCACTTACTCTCACTCTCACTTTCACTTCTATGACACAGCGTGAACTAGACTGAACGGATCTGCGACTCGACCAGACCGACTCCCCCTTGCAACGTCGAGTCTTCTCTGTCTCTACTTTGCGGGACTCTTCTCTGCTCCGCTCTATCCGTCCTTCTTCATGCTTTGACCCAGTCAACTCCTGGCATGTACCATCAGAGGTGGCCCGTTTCCATCTTCGTGTTGTTTCTTTTAGATCTCGCCTCGCCTGGGCTACCTGTCCAGGAACCTGTGCCTGTCCATCAGACTCTCTCCACCTGCTAATAGTAGTAGGTCCATCGGGGCGTAAGATTCTCACCCTCACCCCATCCCATCTATTCCTTCGAGGACGGTTGCTTCAGCCTCCTCTTCTCGCTTTCCCTTGGACTATTTACTTTCCGTCGTGTCCATGACTCAACCCTTCTTCCTTCCCCTCTCTCGTTCTTGTCCTTTATAATCACTCGTTTTCATAATGTCGACTTTTCAAAAAACACTCTTGGCAGCCATCATTAAGAGCCTCCTTCGGGGGAAATCATTGGTTCAGTCTCTCTTGGCTTACTGGAGCAGCTCTCTGGGACTCGAAGCAAACAACAAGACCCGAGCCACTAGCACATCACGCAAGTCTACTCAAGACTTCCTCAAAGAGGCAGAGGCTCTATTCCTCGACCCCATCAGCCAAGATGGCCTGCAACAACTATCTCATAGCCTGCGAAAACAACTCATAGAGCGACTTGAAGTCGATATGGAATGTATGCTACCGTCATACAGTCATCAGTTGCCAAGAGGCACAGAAGTTGGCCGCTTTGTAGCATTGGACGTTGGCGGTTCAACCCTCAGAGTAGCATTGGTGGAACTATGTGGTCGCATGTCCAATATCGGAGAGGAGAGTAGGATTGTTAGTATGAGGAATTTCCACATCACTCCCGAAATCAAGGCTTTAGAAGGCAGGGCTTTCTTTGACTGGATGGCGGAGAGGATATTGGAGACTCTTTCAGCAGAGGTAGAGCAGCATGATAGATCTGATGGACCTTTGCCTATGTCGATGGCATGGAGTTTTCCTATTGAGTATGCTTCTTCCTAAGTCTTGTCTTCGCTCAGAGCTAACGCAACCTCTAGACAAACATCACTGGCAGGTGGCAAGTTGCAAGGAATGGGCAAAGGGTTTGCTGCGTGCAACGGGCTATTGGGTCAAGACCTTGGAGAGATCGTACGGACAGCTTGCCTGAACCGTGGTCTCAACGTAGAACTTCGAGCTATCGTCAATGACTCGAGTGCGTGCTTACTATCAGAATCGTATAACCACCCCACAACAAGATTCGGCCTCATCCTTGGTACTGGTGTCAACCTCGCTGCCTATCTTCCTGTATCCGCCATTGGACGTGTCAAATTCGGCGAGCGTCCTCCCCAATGGTTCGAGAAGGCGACACACGTTATCATCAACAGCGAGATCAGCATGATGGGACGCGATATCCTGCCTTTGACAAGATGGGATCGACAACTGTTGGCGAATCACTCTCGACCCGAGTTCCAGCCTTTGGAGCACATGGTTAGCGGCATGTATCTGGGCGAGATTTGCAGGCTCGCACTTGTTGAGGCAATTGAATCGACAGGGGCTTTTGGAGGTATGATTCCTGCTTCACTGCAGAAGCCTTACTCATTCTCGACTGAGACACTTTCTATTATTGAAAGGTGAGATTCAAGATCATGGCTAACGATACCCAAAACACTAACGATATATAGGGATACAAGTTCTGATCTTGAAGAGGCGCGCAAGCAGTTTTCCTCTCGTCACCCGGCAAGCCATGCTCCCACAACCGCCGATCTGTCATTCCTCAAGCAACTGGCCTCTTTAATCTCCAAGCGTTCAAGCGCACTTGTTGCTACAGGAGTCCACGCATTCTGGAATCTGCGTATTGACAGCCAGAACAAGTTTATCTCAACTCTGTCCCCAGGATCACCCGAAAGGGACAGCGCTGAGGCAGACCGGGATCTGGCCGAAACAACAGTTGCCTACAATGGCGGCGTAATCGAGAGTTATCCTGGCTACCTTGCCAACTGCCAGTCATTCTTGGACGACTTGGTAGCGGCTGATAAGAAGGAGAAGACTGGGAACAGAACAATCAAGCTTGTTTCAGCGAAGGAGAGCTCGTTAATGGGAGCTGCGGTGGCCTTGGCTTCTCTGGAAGAGGTTGTGGAGGGGCCACTGGGTGTGGTGGGTTAAAGGAAAAGAAGGATACATTCGGCTTAATGACACGTTGAGGCATTGCATTGCATCGGTGTTAGGCGTTATGATTCATTCTTTTAAGGTCGAAGATTATTACGGTTAGGTAGTTCGCTTTCTTGAGGGTATTCGATGATGAAATGAGCACGGAGTTGTCAATATATACGGAGTAGTAATACAGCCCCTAGACCCATGCCCTCTGTTACATATTGGTTTTTGAGATGGATTGATCATGGGATGATGGATGCACTTTCCAGTAACACTTTGCTTGACCTAGAGCTCAATTCTTTTACCACGCATTCACACAAAATCTGAAGGTTTTCATTGTACCAATCTCTTGAGATGTCGTAAGGTTTGTGGGGCTTATCTGTTAAGCAATAACTAAGATTATATGCGTTTAGGCAAGATTCAGTAGACCCACAGAGATGAGCACCGGAAGTGGTCACGTGCACGCGTCAGGCTCTCGCGTTGAGTGGTCGGCGCGTCTGCAACTCACAAATAGCAGCTTCTAGCTTCTAGGCACCCCACGACTTCTGCTTTACCTATTCATTGCTACCGATATCGCTCAGGAATTGCACATCTTGAGCTTAAAATAATTATTTGCCTTCATGCTATAATTAAGGAGCCATCTTTTCGTCTATTTTGTTCTCTTTCGTCTCTTCTTTTTGTACGCTGACCACGCGACATGGCTGCCCAAGTCTTTGCTGAATGCGCCATCGCATTTGTCCCAAGCAGCTCACTGACTGTCAAGCATATTGGAGAGGTACGTTGAAGCTGTTAACTTGTCAAATTGTGTTCATCATGTACTGACCGTTCGAAGCTATCGGGAATTTTGAAAGACAATGGCGCGGATATATGCGAACCTCGACGCGATGGCTCCCTGCCCATCGAAAAAGTCACACACATTATTTCCAACACGATCGATTTCACTCAGTTCGCTGATGCACAGGCTGTTATGATCCCTGTAGTCACAGAGGACTGGATACGGACCTCAGTAGCTCGTCGGAGGCAGGCGCAAATTAGGCCTTTTTCTCCTGATCCAAGAATGATCTTTTCAGAGGTGGTGGTGACATGTGCAGATCTGCCAGAGACAGACAAAGAGAGTATTGCTGGTGCTATAATGGCTCTGGGTGGACAGGAGTCCAAGGATGCGACTAAGATGACCACCCATATATGTGCGCTCTCAATGGACCACCCCAAGATCCAAATTGCTATTGAGAAGGGATATAAAGGCAAAGTTGTCTTGCCGCACTGGTAGGTTCGCAAAAAACCACTTTGCTGTGCAAGCCGCTAACACGCTTAAGGTTTGACGATTGCTTCAAGCTAGGGAAACGTATCGACGAAGCTCCCTATTTACTGCCTGATCCGGAAATTCTTAAGAAGACCTCCGAAGATGAGCTCAAGATTCCGACCAATATGAACCTTCAAGGCGCGATATCACCGGCCCCAAACCACTTACCTCTACCCTTGCATTCCGAAGAGGATTCTTCTGGAAGTGTCCTCCGCCGACCCGCCACTGTCTTCCAAGACCGCAGCGTGATGCTCTCTTGTGATTTGGCTATCACCGATAGGCTGTTGGGGGTTGTGAAAGAAATTATTGTCAAGGGAGGCGGAAAGATTGTAGACAAGGTCGAGGACTGTGATATGTTCATTTGCCAATACCGCGACGGCCCACAGTACATTCAAGCAGCGCAATCATGCAAAGACGTTGGAAATCTGGCCTGGCTTTACTGGCTCATTGTCCATGACGAATGGACATCACCTCTCCGTCGACTGCTACACTATCCTATTCCTAAGAACGGAATAGAAGGATTCAAGGGTCTTCGAATTACAGTATCAAACTATGGTGGTGAAGCGCGAATTTACCTCGAGAACCTCATTAAAGCTTCCGGAGCTGAGTTTACAAAGACGATGAAGCAAGATAATACTCATTGTATTACAGCACGAGACTCTAGCGAAAAGTGCCTGGCTGCCCCTGAATGGGGAATTTCAGTCGTCAACCATCTCTGGATCGAGGAAAGCTATGCCAAGTGTGAGATGAGGCCCGATAACATCAAGAAGTATAATCATTTCCCTCCGCGCACCAACCTAGGAGAGATAATTGGACAAACATTCTTTGATGAATCGAAGTTGCGGGAGAAGTACTATCCTGGGGGCGAAGACAAGTTATCTCCGCGAGCGAAGAGGAAGCGAACAATCTTGGAAGCTGTGGAGGAGAACGCATATCCACGAGGACCAGCAGAGGGCGTTGTTGTTGGCCAGGTTGGGAATGAACGGGTTGAGATGGAAGACTCTAAGGGAGAAGGAAGTGAGCCTAAATCAGCAAAGAAGAAAGCCAGGGCTATCAAGGCACCCGTTGGAGCTGCAACACCTATCCGATTGCGTCATGCTGGAAAGGAGAATGAGACCCCTTCGGTGGCTTCCACGGGAAGCCGCAGTGCCAAAGCCAAAGCTCAGGAACGCCTTCATGGCATGAGCGATGACATTGCGCTGTACGAAAAAGAAAAGAAGAGGAACGGTAAAGGGGGCAATGCAATCTGGGGCGGCAAACGGGCTGCGGACCAGTCTGAAAAGACCAATAACAAGGTGAAACAGGAAGAAAACCCCGACACGGAAGACGATACTACAACAACCAAACGACCAGCCAAGAAGGCCAAATCGTCACTTCCAGAGATTCAGATGCGCATCGTCTTGACTGGTTTCACTCGCTGGGTGGATAATAAGAGCAAGGAAGATCAAGATCGAGTGAGTAGGCGTGAGCCAATTGTCTAAGTACATTTCTAATATAGTGGCAGAGAAAACTACGAAGCCTTGGAGTCCAGATCGTTCAAGATGACCAGCCATGCGATTATTTGGCAGCCCCTTCTGTTGTCCGCACCGTCAAATTTCTGTGCGCCCTTGCACGTGGCCCGACTGTTATTTCATCGACTTTCATTGATCAAGCTTTGGAGACTGGCAGTCTGCCTGACGTTGAGGACTTTATCCTCAAAGACACGAAGTCGGAGGAAAAGCACAACATCAATCTTCAGACATCAGTCGCCCGCGCCAAGGCAAACAGAGGCAAGCTGCTTGTCGGCGTCCCGATCTATTGCACAGAAAAGATCAAGAATGGCCCGGACAGCTACAGGGCCATCGCCGAGGCGAATGGGGCGACTTTCAAGATTTACCGAGCGCGAAGCGGAACGACAATCCGACCAACAACGGCAGAAGAGGAAGGCAATGCACCACCTGAGCCTGTCTACCTTCTGAGCAACGCAAGCCATGACGAGAAGTTGCTGTGGGAGCGATTCCGGGACATGGCCTTGAAAGGCAACATGGAGCCCCGAATTGTTGCACCTGACTGGTTGATCGATGTTGCAATAGCTCAGCAGGTACGGTTTGACGAAAAGTTTTTGGCCGACGGTTTCTTTCCGGATACGGAGTAGTTTATCGCAATGAGTGCGTTCCTTGATGGCGTTCGGAATGGTTCATGATATTGCCGATTTTGGAGTCGGCAATCGGTTTATCTTGCTGTGTATACCATGGGAAGCATGTACCTCATGTAGAGGCGAGTGTATGGCTTAAGCAATTAGAAGAATTTTACGCCTAATGAGTCGTCTTGACCAAATATTTGAGCCTTGTTTCGTTTGACGAGGACATTGAGAGCTTTTAGCAAAACATCCGTGTCCATGCCGTGGATATCTGTGCGAATTAGCAATGTGATTACAGGCTTGTTATCTAGGTCAGCCCTCGACCTACCAGTTCCCTTTGTGCCATCTCCTTCGACGAGTTCATAAACTGTAAGAACGCTACCCTTTTGTCCCGTCTCTTCAACATAGTTCTCTACAAGTTCCGCCCACTCCTCAGGCTTCCGCCAGTAGAGAAACACAACATCGCCTGATATACCCCCTCCAACATACTCTACACGACCATCTGTGTGCATAAAGGAAACAACATCGCGAATATCATCGAATTGGAGCCGTCGGTCGATTTTACGATTCACAAAAAGATCCGAATCCGCAGCTTCGGAGAGCGAAAGGCGGAAGATACGATTATGACGCGCGTAGGCAAGGATGAGGTCAGACCATTTGTTTCGCTGGGCATGTAGGGTGGTGAGGTTCGTTTGGCGCGTGAAGAAGGCGGGGAAGTGGTATTCGCGGGGGAACGTGAAGGAAGATTCGGCGGCAGTGGCCATTGTGCCGAGAGAGGTTGGTGATGTTTGAGTGGTGTTGAAGATTGGAGGGGTAGAGGCGATGACGTGGGAGGGGCTCTACAGCAGTAAGGGACCGATGGCTAAGCTAAACACGTGGGTAATAGGTTCCTGGGGTGTCGGCCAAAGCCGTAGGTCGGGTCTACTGTGCATACACCATGGACTTCTAGAGCTGAAAGGATCCAATTCTTCCAATTGATCCACGTAGTCGGACCACTTGATGAAAGTCTAAACAAAATATTTTACGCCTACCTTCGCCTCGCTTGGATACTGGCAGTATAGCGTATCCGTATCCCAGGAAGAGGTTAAATGCGTGTTTGGAAATCAGATCATCTCCATTCGTACGACTCTACTCCGTACTTCGCCTCAGGGATTCCCTCTCCACCGAACGGATGGATTGGTCCCCCGTGAGTCGTACTGCAACTCACTCCGTGGAGAATGCTTGAGAATTGAATCTCCGCGACTTCGAATTGTGGTGTTATCTTTGTGGGGGAATATATGTATCTACGGCCCAGTTAGAGTCACTGGGTTGCCAAGCATAGAGGTTGATATTGCGGCTTATCTATGTCGGCATTGATAAGGAGGCTCACTCCGAGGAGAAAGTGTTGTTGCAGGGAAGAAGGGAACTAGTATCATAAATATTTCCGATGCATCGCCCTCACAAAAATAGCTCGCTCAGTTTATCCAAACTCTACAGTTACAGAATCTAGAACAATTCAATTGCAGAGAATGAGATGTCTTTGTGAAGTACGTACTGTCTCAGGAGTAAAGCCAAGAAAAAAGCAACGAGAAATTCTACTCTGAACTAGGCGATATTGGATATGGCTTTAGCGCTCACCGAGATTCTCATCAGTCAACAACCCACAAAAGACTTCACCGCGCGGTGTAACACATGTAGACAGGTAGGATATTTCGCCAGAAACCGGATGCCAATAGCAGAATCGCCTCAACACCTCATATCATGCTCTGTCGTGGTGTGTTCCGACGTACGACGCTCCACGTCCCTTGGCCAGAATATAGGATCTCCGCGGGGAGCTCAGACGCCTCTACCGTGCGGGCGCAAGCTGTGATTGGTTCCTCTCCTACGGTGCCTGTCTCCTTATCAAGATCAGCCCTGCCAGATGCTGCAAATGCGCTCACGTTGTATGGATGGCGGAAATGCTGGGCCCAAGAATCCCGGAGATGTACGTTCTAGATAGGGAGTAAGGAAACATCAGATGTGAGGCAGAGGGATCCATAGCCGTGGTCTCGAGGTACAGACCCTCTTTTTCTGTAGCAGGCTCGATAATCACTTATAAACATGAGAGGCCGGTTTCTGTGTTTGTGATCTCTTTCCAAAAGGTATACACCTTCATTAATATCAATTAGTCAATATGACTGCAACGACACAAAAACGCGTGGTCGTCGTTGGCCTGGGCATGGTGGGCATTGCTTTCATGTAAGTTGATCTACACCACTCTGTACACTAACACGCATGATCTGACAACAACTCAGAGAAAAGCTGCTCAAGTACGATGCCAAAACAAAAGAATACGCCATCACAGTTGTTGGAGAGGAACCATATCTTGCCTACAACCGAGTAGGACTCACAACATTTTTTGAGCACCGAAAAGTCGAAGAATTATATATGAACCCTGCAGAATGGGTAAGACCTCAGCCATACATTTTCGTGGTCCCAGTACTAATACCATGCAGTACGCAGAAGCTGAAAGTTCATTAAACTACCACATCAACACAAAAGCCACACACATCAACACCGATGATAAGATCGTCGAATGCGCAAACGGCGAGAACTACCCCTACGACATTCTCGTCCTCGCCACCGGTTCAGATGCTATTCTCCCTCGTATGCTCAAGGGCTGGGACGCCAACGGTGTCTTCGTCTACCGCACAATCGACGACTTGAACAAACTTATTGCATTCTCGGGTGACAAGAAAGGCACCAATGGCGCTGTTGTTGGTGGTGGCCTTCTAGGCCTTGAAGCCGCAAAGGCTATGCTCGACCTTGAATGCTTCAACAAAGTCGATGTTATTGAGAAGTTTCCTTGGGTTCTTGGCAGACAGATTGACGAGACTGGTGGTAAGATGGTCGCGGACCAGGTCTCGCAGCTTGGCGTGAACCTCAACCTCGGCGTGGGTGTGTCGAGCATGAAGACCGATGAGAACAACAACCTCACTGGAGTTGTTTTTGATGATGGCTCAGAGATTGAGTGCTCAACACTGTGCTTCGCTGTTGGTGTCAGGCCAAGAGATGACCTCGCCAGGAACTCTAACCTCGAGGTTGGCCAGCGAGGTGGTATTGTCGTCAACGATGACTTGAGAACAAGCATGCCTGACATCTACGCCATCGGAGAATGTGCTAGCTGGCGAGGCATGGCCTACGGCCTTATCGCCCCTGGTGTAGCCATGGCTGAAGTTGTCGCTTTCAACCTCACACAAGCCAAGATCCACAGCCCTCAAACCTTCAAGACCCCCGATATGAGCACAAAGCTTAAGCTTCTTGGTGTCAATGTCGCCAGTTTCGGTGACTGCTTCGCTGATCGCGATGGCCCCATGACTCTCCCCCCCAAGTACGCCAAGACCATCGTCAACGGCGATGTTAAGTCTCCTTCCGTCGTCCAGGCTCTTACGTACCGAGATCCTTTCTCCAATGTCTACAAGAAGTACATTTTCACCAAGGATGGAAAGTATCTTCTTGGTGGTATGATGATTGGCGATGTCTGTGACTACATCAAGCTTCTCCCCATGGTCAAGTCGCAAAAGGAACTTGAAGTTTCACCTAGCGAACTCATCCTCGGTGCCAAGAAGGACGAGGACAGTGATGATCTTGACGATGATGCCCAAGTGTGTTCTTGCCACAACGTCACAAAGGGCGATATTGTCAAGGTTATCAAGGACGGCACCTGCAAGGATGTCGCCAGCATCAAGAAGTGCACAAAGGCTGGTACCGGCTGCGGCGGTTGCGTTCCTCTCATCACCACCATCTTCAACAAGACTATGGCCTCAATGGGCCAAGAAGTCACAAACTACGTCTGCTCGCACTTCAACTACTCTCGCGCTGATCTTTTCAACATCATCATGGTCAAGCGTCTTAACTCTATGGGTGAAGTGATGCGTGAGGTTGGAAACGATAAGGATGCTCTTGGTTGTGAGCTTTGCAAGCCCGTTGTGGCAAGCATCATGGCTTCGCTTTGGAACAAGCACGTCATGGAAAGGACCACCCACGGTCTTCAGGAGACCAATGATCGCTTCCTGGGTAACATCCAGCGAGATGGAACCTACTCTGTCGTTCCTCGTGTATCAGGCGGTGAGATCACTCCTGACAAGCTCGTTGTCATTGGCCAGGTTGCTCAGAAGTATGGCCTCTACACCAAGATCACCGGTGGACAGCGTATCGACTTGTTTGGTGCCCAGAAACAGGATCTTCTTGATATCTGGGGCCAGCTTGTTGCTGGTGGTATGGAGTCTGGTCACGCTTATGCCAAGTCTCTGCGAACTGTCAAGAGTTGTGTCGGCTCTACGTGGTGCCGATTCGGTCTTAGTGACAGTGTTGGTATGGCTGTTCGTCTAGAGGAGAGATACAAGAGTATCCGAGGTCCTCATAAGATCAAGGGCGGTGTGAGTGGTTGTGTGCGTGAATGTGCTGAAGCTCAAGGCAAAGAGTATGTTTCCCCTTCCATCCTTCACTTCGCCAGTTTGCTAAATACTTTCTTAGTTTCGGTTTGATCGCCACTGAGAAGGGCTGGAACATCTTCGTTGGTGGCAATGGCGGTGCTAACCCTCGCCATGCTGAGCTACTGGCCAAGGACGTCCCTCCAGCTGACGTCGTGACAATTCTGGACCGATACCTCATGTTCTACATGCGCACAGCCGACAAGCTCCAGCGAACAGCCCGCTGGATTGAGAGCCTCCCCGGCGGTATCAAGTACCTCCAGGAGGTCATCCTCGAGGACAAGCTCGGTATAAACGCCTCACTTGAGGCTCAAATGGAAGAGCTCGTCGACAGCTTCTTCGACGAGTGGGCTGAGGCCATCAAGGCTCCTGCTATCGCTGAGAAGTTCAAGCAGTTTGCCAACACAAACGACACAATTCGCAACATGGAACTCGAGGAGGATCGTGGTCAGAAGCGGCCTGCTTTCTGGCCTGCCGATGCTGCTGCCACTGATGACTTCTCAGGTCTCAAAGACAAGTGGTCCACAACTTCCTGGGAGCCCATCATCGAGTCTTCATACTTTGATGGCGCAGATGAGCTTCCTAACGGTATCTCCGCCACCGTCAAGCGCGGCGACACTCAGATCGCCATCTGGCGCATCAAGGGCGTCTACTATGCCACCCAGCAAATGTGCCCTCACAAGCGTGCTTTCATCCTCTCCGATGGTCTCATCGGCCAGGAGCCCAACAAGGCCGAGCAAAACGGTGACAAGTCCGGTGCTTCGCCCTGGGTCTCATGTCCTCACCACAAGCGCAACTTCGACCTCGGCAACGGTGCCTGTAAGACCGACGAGTCCCTCTCCATCGCAACATTCCCCACTGAGGCTCGCGGCGATGGTATGCTGTACCTCAAGCTTCCTCCCGTGGAAGAGCTTGACGCTGCTTTGGGAACCAAGAAGTGGATGGTTAAGAAGGGTGAGGCTGGCGAGGCACCGCTTGCCAAACTTGATAGCAAGATCAAGTTTGTGGGATTGCGTGGAAAGAAGCCTTATGTTAAGCCCACTGGTAGTGCTAAGATGACTACTAAGCCGCTTGATCTTATGATGGCGGCGAATGGATGTGGAGGCGGTGCACCTGAATGGTAGAGATGGAAGAAGGGCATAGAGATAGAAAAGAAGCTTAAGATATCATGGCTTGGCGTTGGGGATTATATGGATTGGTTTGGGTTAGGGGTTTGCTTTATCATAAGTACCTATTATGTAGGTTTATATATGTACCTCCCTCAATTAAACATCAAGTACGAGATCAAGTGCAGAGTTCCACCTTATATAAGAGAAGTCCAAGTGATGAAGGTATAAGATCCCGAACGTTTAAGGGAGAAGATCAATCTTGAGTCTTGATGTCCTCTCCAACTTTTTATCACTCGATAGGTACCATTCAATTGCCAAGTCCAGCCAACTGTAGAAGCAAATTCATATTAAATATCAACCTTGGACACCCTTTTCCTGTAAGCATTCAGTATTTCAAGTCATTATATAAAACAAAGCAACACTAAACTTTTTATGAGTTAATACCCACATCTCACTATCTCTGAAAACTCAGACCTGATAGCTAAAATGAATTATTTCTAGATATGAACCCGGGTCTAGTTGGTGTTCCTGAGAGATGTTTCCTGGCAATAGTAGCTGATGGATGGTTAGGTTATAGTTCTTTTGTAGGGGCTTCACTCGGCGAACATCAGAAATAATCATTACCGCATTATCCTTTGCAATAATCTTTACGATATTATAGCTAATTTGGGAGAGCTACGTTGACCTTATCTTTGTATTTCTCAAAGACCCTGAAAGTAAAATGACATTTCACGCACTATGGTGCAAGAATTCCGGCAAAGCGCATCTTTGGTAAAGGTTTAGGTAAATCTTAGGCATGACCTAGGGTTACTAAAGACTAGCCTTAGGTAATTCTTAGACTTGGCAAAAATGCTAATAATCAGCATTGACCTTTAATCGATGTAATAACTCTTCGATAATCGTAACTCGCTTGTACTTGGTGGTTGTGACGACCAACTAACTATCCGTCAAATAATGTTAAGAAAGCAGCTTTTGGAAATATAGTGGTCCGTCTATTACTGAATAGCCTCTTATTATATGCTCATACAAGCCATGGCCCCCGCTTCTGTGTTTCACGGCTTGACGTGGTTTACCGTGACTATATAGTCATTCCTCAAAGCTCCCGGTTGGGCTTCTCATCATGTGTGTTAGTTACAGCAATAACGCCGCCATCCTTCTCAATATCCGCAGGAAGGTTTCCAAGAGCGCGATCACCAAACATTAGATCAATCTCCTCGAGCGATAGACCCTTTGTCTCTCGGAAAGCGAAGATGAGTGTGGGGAGAGTGATGATAAGGTTGAAGGCTGTTTCGTGTAAGTCAATTTGCTGGAAGATAAAACGGTTCACATACCAACAAAGAGGAAGTAAAACTTCCAACCTAACTCCTTGAGAGCTAAAGGACTGACTTGGTTCCAAAAGGTAGATACAAGCCAGTTACCAATACCAGTAGCAAAGGCACAACCCTTACCTCGGATCTGGTAAGGCATGATCTCGGCCATGTAAGTCCAACTTACTGGACCGAACGATAGCGAGAAAATGATAGTGACACAGAAGAGGAAGGCAACTCCGGCAATACTCAGACCTCGATGGGAACCGTCGAGGTTCTGGCTGTTGACAACACTCTCAAGGATCAGCGCGATGGTGATGGCGATGATACCGTAGATCAGGGGTCTCTTTCGACCGATTCTATCGGAAATAAAAGTAATGAAGAACAGGTCTGGACAGCGTTACTAATATCCTTTGGCATTCCTCGTTCCAGGGGGTATGAAAAGGTATCTCGACTTACTCGCAAGAGGGCCAGTACAGTTGTAAATTCCAGCAACCAGGAGATTGGTTTTCCCTTCGAACCCTAAGGCAGAATACATGACCGTTTGGTAGTAACTACAGAAGTATGTTAGCCAAAGTTTAAACACCTAGATCGTTGCGTTGCTGCGTGGTATTGAGTTTTGTCTTGGTGGTGGGAATGGTGAGAGTTGGGGTACCTGTAGATAATCAGATTGGGGCTCAGATACTTACCCAATAACATTGATTCCTAGAATTTAGGTTAGCTTGAATTCTTGAAATAGTCAAGCTGTCTGGAGCAATTAATGACTTCTCAGGGGCTTCTCGTACCAGTAAATTGCGTAAAGACTTGAACAAGAGTTCCAAGCATAAGTCGCTTCCTCCACTGAGGTACTTTAAACATAATCATCCAGCCTGGTGCAGTAGCAGCCTTCTCAGCGTCTATAGTAAGCTTGATCTCGTTAAATTCAGACTTGATCCACTCGTCATTCGAACCGTCAAAGTGCAGCTTTCGAAGAGTTCTCATTCCATCATCCAGTTGATCGGTCGCGATGAGATGTCGAGGTGTTTCCGGAAGCCAGATCATACCCAAGCAAAGTAGTGCAGAGGGGAATGCTTGAAATGCGAGAGGGAATCGCCATTGGAAAGATGAAGTATCGGGCATATGATGACTACCGTATCCGACCCAGGTTGAAACGATGAAACCAACGCCAATCATTTGTTGGGCAAGGCCGACGATCAAACCTCTGTTACGAGGGCTCGCACATTCTGATTGATAGACTGGAACTAAGAGGGCATGTAAGTTAAGGGAGCTCACATCACCTGTTGTTGGGTATACGTTGTTGTCTTGTTGTTGGTGTTGGGAACCCCTGGAGGATCATAAAAGACTTACCACTCATAGACAGCAATCCAACAGCAAATCCAGCAATTATTCGTCCAATAAGCATCATAGCAAGACTGTAAGCTGCGTTAGTTGAGACAGAAGTTATGTTAGGTGGCTCAGCACATACTGGTAAGCAGCAGCTTGAAGAACACCACCAAGCGTGCAGATAGCAGCGCCAATTCCAATAGTCTTTCTTCTGCCAAACCTGTCCATAATAACTCCGCCAAAGAGAGCGCCGAATACTGCTCCTCCGCTGAATGTAGAGTTGATGGCCCCTATGATGGAGGATGTGGACGTTGTGTCGAAGTAGTTCTGGAAGTGCTTCGAAGCGATAACATCTGTCATGACCCCAGAATCATAACCGAAGAGAAAGGAACTTCGGCCTGTTAGTATTCATGCTATTCCATCGGACGAAGTTTGGGAATTGGTCATATGTACCCAATGGCTGCAAAGCAAGCCAGGCCGATGTTGTAGGCTTTGCCCATATCGTGAGGCTTGCTCCGTAGAGTTGTTTAAATGTTTAGTTAATCAGTAAATCAAGTTTCCAAGAATGATGTGGATAAAAGGCCCAGTATCAACTGCGGACCTTGAGACTATTTGTACGATCATCACCTCCAAACCATGGCTCCATTCTCGATATCGCGCGTGTCGCTGTTGATCAATTTAAATACACCCGATCACAAAGATCCACGTTCCCCGGGAGGCCCCAAGTGGATATCTCCGCAACAGTCATGTTACTGGAGACAACAGTATCACGTAAGGTCCAGCATGTATCTCCTTAGCGAGCCCTACGCATGACCAGCAAGGCTTTAATGGCCCGTCTCAGCCCTGATATGACCTCTCCCCGGCTTCCACCGATGCTGCAAACGGTGCATGATATGTCGAGAGGACCATGGTGGCCGGAGACTTACATGGTGCCCCTGAGGCGATTCCTGGTCGGCTCCGAGCGGCTGGAGAAAACACATTGCTAGTTTAGAGCGACCGCCGGTTAAACGGCAACGAGGGATGGCCAGCCTAGTTGGTTATCTCTTTAGGCGGCGCAAGGCTCGTGGGGCTAATATCTGTTAAGGCATACCTAAAGGTAATATGAGTTTAGGTAAGGTTTAGGTAGCCTTTATAATTCTTTAGGACCCACAAGTTTACGGCGTCTAAAGTGATAGAAAGTTATTACTGAGTCAATACTATGACAAGAAGCTAGACGATCGAAAAGCCGAACCACGATCATGGTCTGACCTTTCACCACGATGTCTTGTGCCGTCCCGTTAGCCACATCTGGACTTAGCGAAGTCAAGGATTTTGGCACATGGTATTTGAAAGTTTTTGCATTTTTGGCTAAATTCAAATGCAGTTCTCTATAGGATGGGATCGCTAAAGGGACCTTTGATCCTTCTTGTTATTGCTTCCACGCGGGCCAATCACAAGTCTTGTCGGGGGAATCTGACCCGACCCGAGTTCAGACATCGTCATGTGTACACAATCTCGAAAGCCGAATTCTTAGTCCATTATGATATGGATATTGGAGACCTGCCGAACCAAGTTCTCTTTGTGTATAGATTTACGCTAGGGATGGCGGGGGAAATACGCCGACACTGCCAAAGCATTGCCCTAGTTGCAAGAACAGGTATCCGGGCTCATGCCCTGAATAAGAGAATAGAGTAGATCAAGCCTTTTTCTCAAGTTCGATAAATTAACCTGAACATCAAGGTGTGCATGTAGATGGTACCTCAACTTGTAAGTCCGCCAGCTATTGACAAGGGATTCTCATAGAACCGAGGTCTTGGCGATCATTTGGTGATCTCTATTACTACACAGGAATGTAACCTTGGAAGGACAGTGCCTCAAATATACATATTCTAGAAATACGGCATAGCTCCTTGAACGGCAGTTGAAGATAAGTACCGAATTGTATTGCTCACAGGTTCTCAAAATGTGCTCAATTTCCTGTATCATTAATAAGACGCCTTTTCACGCCCAGAGCTAGTGTTGTGATTCAGCCAATCTTAGCTGAGGTAGTCATGCCTAGAAGGCCCCAACCATATTATGACGCTACACATATCTCCTTTCCTAAGGCTCGTCTGCTAATTATTCAATGAAATCATATATCCTGGTGATAGGCCTAGTCTAGAAACTGAGCATTGTGGCACATGATAAGCTACCGGATAAATGGAAGAACAGATCAAAGCATTCTTGATTCCATCTGTTAAACTGCCTTGCTGTGCCCTCAAGTCATAAGTTATTCCAGATGGGAATGTTTGCCCACTTCACGAGTTGTTCGATCATATGTGATTGACCAATCACGGTGTTTGCAGACCACCAAAGTTGCCTTTTCTGGCAACCCCACGTGGGACGGAGTCAAGTGGGGTTGCCGTGGGGTGACCATATCTTCCGCATCCGCCTTGTATGGCCATCACGAGAGAGGATAATTCATTCAGGCTTTCAAAGGATTCTCGCTTGCTGGAGTTTTCAGGCAGCTAGGCTTAGTACTGACGACTATGGAATGTTCCAATTTTCCGGGACGGCGGCACGGCCAACACTACAGGAAATGCTTTCCATGTGTCTATATGCCGCTAATACCCAAAGTCCTGGGTTGTTAGGTGCAATAGCTGTTTACTAATGGTTTGAATATTCCAAGTTTACTATCTTTGTCCTGGTGAGAAATTAGTTGATAGATGCACGAAACACTATCAGGCATATCTTGTAAGTTGTCACATTCAAGAGTGTCTTAATCAAGAGATATCTAATTATTGTAAAATATGTAAATCATAAGCCAATTACAAAGATTCGATGGACACAGGAGCATCTCCCTCTAGCTCCCGTCCGTTCTCTGAAATTTTGTAGTCACCCTTGAGTTTATCAGTTCCCTGAAGCTTACCACCTTCGCCAACAAGAAGTTCAGCAATCGTGTTTCCTTCTCCATCAACCACGGTGGCCTTAGCACCAGGAGAGGTCTGATACAGAGCAACTTCAACATTGGTCGCAAATTCGTAAGCTGCACCAACTTCCTTGCGACCACCGAGGACGAGAATAGTGTTCTCACGAACGTACAGAGGCAGAGTGCCAAAAGCGTGCTTCTCCTTAAACCATCCGGGACCAGACTTCACTTCGTTGGTGAAGTAGGATGTCCACTTACCCTTGGGAAGGTAAAACTCTACTTCGCCGGACTCTTCGTAGATAGGAGCAGCTAGGAGTTGCGATCCTACCATGAATTGACGATCGAGGTACCACGAGGTAGGGTCCTCGGGGAACTCAAGGGCAACGGCTCGAAGAGACATAGGAATGCCACCTTCAATAGACTCCATGGCCTGAGAGAATATGTAAGGCATCAACCTTGTTTTTAGTGCCGTCCACTTGGCCAAAGTCCTAGAGCATCCTTCCTCAGTGGTATCGTCATCATCGACAATCCAGGGCACACGGTAGGAGTTACTTCCATGCAGACGACTATGACTACACAAAAGACCCATAGCAACCCATCGCTTATAGATCCATGGTGGTGGAGAGCCCTCAAAGCCGCCAATATCGCAACTCCAGAACGTAAAGCCGCTAACACCCATTGACAATCCACCTCGGACAGACTCGGCGAGGGCTTCGGGTGTAGACTCGCAGTCTCCGCCCCACACGAGAGGGAATCGCTGTGATCCGGCACAGGCAGCACGGGCATAAAGAACCGCCTCGTTATCACCGTATCGCTTCTGAAGAGCCTCATAGACAAGCTTGTTGTAAAGGAAGGCGTAATAATTGTGCATCTTGTGAGGATCGACAGATGTATCGTGCCACTGAACGTCAAGGGCGGGAATACGCTCGCCAAAGTCCGTCTTCAGGGCATCGACACCCTTGTCGAAGAGGCTGTTAAGACACTCGGTGTACCAAGCACAAGCCTCAGGGTTCGTCACGTCCAAGAGACCCATGCCAGCTTGCCATAGGTCCCACTGCCAGATATCACCATTCTTGCGCTTGAGCAGATATCCTCTCTCAGCCGCGTGCTTGAAAACAGCGCCAGCTTGGGCGATGTAAGGGTTGATCCAAACACAGACTTTTTTGCACAGACCCTCATCTTTTAGACGTGAGATTTGACCTTTAGGGTCGGGAAAGCGCTCTGAGTCGAAGACAAAGTCTGTCCATTTGAATGCCTTCATCCAGAAGCAGTCGTAGTGAAAGACGTCCACAGGCGAGCCGCGGGACTTCATACCTTCAAGGAATGATTTGACTGTGGCTTCGTCGTAGTTCGTTGTAAAGCTAGTTGTCAGCCAAAGCCCAAAGCTCCAGCTTGGAACCTTGTTGGCCTTTCCAGTAAGAACTGTGTATTTCTTGAGAACATCCTTCGGTCCATCGCCGTAAATGATATACATCTTCAATCTTTGCCCCTCAACAGTCGTCTGCACACGACAACACCTCTCACTACCAATTTCAAGATCTACTTTCCCAGGGTAATCGATGAAAACGCCATAGCCACGGTTGCTCATCCAGAACGAAACGTTCTTATAAGCTTGGTCACTCGAAGTACCACCATCAGCGTTCCAGAGAACAACATTCTGACCGACTTTGTTCCACGCTCCAAAACGCTCACCAAGGCCGTGGACGGACTCGCCGACAGATAGAGTCGTTTGCATGAACATGTAGTGCTTAAAGTTGCTCATTTTACCGGTCTGTTCCTGCGAACTGGGCGCCGGGGAGTACGCAAACCCGGTACTGCGGTTGCCGAGATTCGTGAGATGCTTCTTGCCATCGGAGCTGTGAAACTTGATATCGAAGTTATGCTGTTCGGGATGAATTGTCGCCGATAACATGCCTGACTGGAGAGTAGTGCCTTTGTCACTCTTGAGGATCTTTCCCTCAACCTTTGGTTGGCCGGCAGGGAAGAGGTCAAAGTCGGGACCTTTTCTCTGGGCTCCGGCCCAGTGTGTAGTCTCGATAGAGATGACACCGTCCATCTCTGCTTTGATATTGATATCCAAGGTAGGCTGGTTGAGGGTATCGCCGCGGGAGCGGATTTGCTTGACTGGACATAGCAGGTTCAGCGCCTGCTGGTCCTCACTTGGAGTGATTTCATAGACATCTTCGGCATATTCAGTGCGGAAGTCTTGGGCTGGCAGCCACATTCCATCACGCAAATGCATGGTTACCGGCTGACAGAGTAGCGTTTGGTTGTTATGAAGAGGGGTAAAGGGTTGATGGCTCAGTCTGCCTGTGTATGAAGTTGGAAAGTATAAAGATGCTTCTGGACGGAGTGGTTGGTCTTTGAATTAAGAAAGATAAAGGAAGCACAGTTTCTGTGGTGTCACTCTCCACGACTTGATCTCCATCATGGAACCTCAAAATGCATCGGCATCCTTCACTGCACGGTGACAATTCACCCGGCGCAACCCCTCTCGACCCCACTATCTTATTATGACATTGTTCCTTAGAACCCCTCAGCATCATTCGTCCGCGTCTGACAACAAGTGACTGCGTAGTACGTACACACACGATGGCTTTGGAGAGTTTGCATCCCGTTCAGCCAAGGGTCCCCTGCTCGATGATCGAGTGGTGGATAAATAAGCCGACGCTAGATACACACCTGATTAAACATCGACAGACCAGGCCCCCCTAGCTGCATTTGTACACCTGCACATCGCGGGGTTCAGGGCCACTGTAACGAACGGTATTCTGCCGTGAGCTGCTGGAGCTTCCATCATCGTCCGTTTCTGTGAGAGGTTTGTTGACTTACACCAATCTCTAGGGCCCCAGTCACGTATGACAGCTAAACAAGCACAGGGCCACAATTACACTCTTCTCATGATCTACCTATAATGCCAATTTCATAGTTAATACCTAGCTTCATACATATCCTTCTTAGTCAGTTCATCTGCATCGAAGCTAGGATATTCGGCTTGTCGTTCCATATACCGGCCCAACGTCCCTTGCCCCTTGCTCAATGCTCTCATCCCATTCCATATCAACTTAAAACAAATCCACGAATCCTAATCTTTTGCCCATCTCCTCCGCTGTGGCGCCCCCCCATTTCCCCAGGGTCTTGTCATGATCATCCTGTTCTTCAGCCATAATATCCTTAAGGAACATTGCATACACTAAGTCCAATTAAGCTAGTAATTAAAGCTCATATATACTATAACTAAAGAAGATTATCCTATTCTTTAGCCATAATATCCTTAAGGAACATTACATATACTAAGTCTAATTAAGCTAGTAATTAAAGCTTGTATGTACTGTAACTGAAGATCGTCCTGTTCTTTAGCC
>JABCJY010000278.1:0-42340 GCA_013184415.1 Fusarium concolor | reverse complement strand
CGAAATTGGAGGCATGAGTTTGATGATGACACAAACAAAAGACCGAGAATAATGGCTTAGGAATAGAATAAAGAATATATATATCAGAAAAGAAGTCAATTTGAACTAAACGATGGATAGCATCATAATTTTAAGGTGATTTAATATACTCGAAGTATTCAGGAACCAAAGCCAACTGCCGCTTCCAACTGTAGTGTGGGCTGGCTGAAGAGAAGTGGGGCTCACAATCCGGGGTAGTACATGCTCACCAGCCAATCACAGACCTCCCAGCACTTTAGACTAAACAAGTTCGGCCGACTCCAGTCATGGCGCCGTATGATCTCAACAGTTTGAGTACTACTCACGAGACCTGTCAACCCTGATCTTGACCTCTTCACTTGATCTATTTCAAATCCAGTCGTCACTGTCTCTTGAGATTAATTTAAATCAATTCCCAACCAAAAACGACACCTTCTATTATGCATTACTGCTTTTCTTTCTCTCCACCCTCTCTCAGTTCGGATTACTTTTGATTCGTTTGAAGGCAGTTCTATGTGACATAGGGCTAAGGATTTGGGACATTCTCCAATATTTGAACATTTTACATCTTGATAAACGCGAATTTACGGTTAGGGCCATACACAAACACGATTCGCCATGTGGCTCAAACCTACCAATATGCTGAGGATTTTGGCTCTCCAACTGGTTCTCGTCATCTCATGCCTCGCTTTCAACAATCCACTCTCATCAGTAAGGCATAATAACAAAAGTCCTGACCCGAAACCCAACGGCATATCAGTATCTCTCTTCGCAACTCTGGAACGCCTGTCGCGTCTTGTTGACATCTCCTATTGTATTGGCACCACAGGAGTAAGGAAGCCCTTCGACTGCGTATCCCGCTGCAACGATTTCCCCAGCCTGGCTCTCATCAGCACCTGGAACACAGGTCCTCTGCTTAGCGACAGCTGCGGATATATCGCTGTAGATCATGGTGTGAGGCAACGCGGAGACAATGACGCTTATACAGCTGGTGAGCCTGCTATCGTGATAGCTTTCCGTGGGACCTACAGTATCGCCAATACGATTGTCGACTTGAGTACTGTCCCACAAGAGTATGTCCCGTATCCATCCCCTGATACTGGCGAGGGGGAACCACCCGAAGAACCAGAACATAAATGCACAAACTGTACAGTGCATATGGGATTTCTTCAGTCGTGGAAGAATGCTCGACACCTTGTCCTTCCACAGCTAAGGCAGCTGAAATTGCAATATCCTTCCTATCCTGTCCAACTTGTCGGCCATAGCCTAGGAGGCTCTGTTGCCTGCCTTGCAGCGTTGGAGCTCAAGGTATCACTAGGATGGCAGGACGTCATAGTCACCACATTTGGTGAGCCCCGTGTTGGGAATGAAGGCCTCGCTCGTTTCGTCGATGAAGTTTTCCATCTAGATGGCCAAAAGAACCCCGAGGACCGCGAATACAGACGTGTCACACACAAGGAAGACCCCGTACCCCTACTTCCCCTGGGTGAATGGGGTTATAAGTCTCACGCGGGCGAGGTCTACATTGCGAAACAGGAGCTCAGCCCTTCCGAAGCTGATATCTTCATGTGTGTCGGCGACGACGACCCGAAATGCATATCAGGGGCGGATGACTCATTATGGATGATGATACGCCGCCTGTTCCACGCCAAAAGCCTTCTGACGATCTCAGACAAGTTGGCAGAGCTGAACGGATTTCCTTCAAGGTTCAAGCTTTGGCAACTCCTATTTGCACATCGGGACTATTTTTGGAGACTTGGTCTTTGCGTGCCAGGAGGGGATCCTGCTGACTGGGGCAGAGGGCCATATCAGGGTCCAGAAGCTGAGGATCTATAAGTTGATGTTCACTGCTAAAGTTGCCTGGCGTTGTGATAGGAAAAGCCTAGTTCTGGATGCCTTGTATATATACGTACTTTACAAGTTAATAGCGAATACTGCGCTTGAGTGAACATAAGTTGATAAACTTGTGATGAAAGTTTGAGATACAATCAAACAAGCAGAGGCGAGTTTGAGGGATGTCCTCTGGATTCAGATTCATAGACATCAGTGGCCGTGCAATAGTTAATCAGTATAATACCTTCGGAATCCTATGGTTCTCCAGTTGCCAACTCACGGCCCCGGCCACTCCCGCAGCGACCACGGGCTAGACCGAACGGAAAGCTCCACCAAACCAAGTCGACCCAGGTTTATTCGAAGTATAGGTCAAGTGATAAAGAAGGGTCTTAAGCTAGAAGAGGTCCCTGAAGGAGGGGTTCAGCCGTGAGAAGCATGCCATTTGGATCACGACTTAGCCCAAGATATCGATATGCTTGCTTAGCATAGGTTATACCTCGTACGAAAGTATCACGAAACAAGAAGAAGAGACAAGACAATGGAAAAACTCATCTCAGCTGCTGAGTTGTCTGTACTGTATGAGGCAAAACCGGTTTCCATGGCTCTGGTGGAACGTGGGCTGCGGATGATTGCAGATGGGTCCGTGGAGAGAAAATCGTTCAATTTAGCAAGGGGTTTAATAAGCAGTACAGCAAATGTTGCCCCCAGATTTAATTGAGTAGAAAGAAGTGTTCATTCGAAGCCAACTACTACTGTAATAAATTAGTTGACAGCTACAGCTGCGCTTAAAAATTGAGATTTTTTTTTTGAAACAAGCCAGGATATTGACAAACCCTAACTAGGTAAATAGTTCCCGCATCCAGGTTCGTGGATTTCTGGCCAAGAATGGAAGTCGAGGCGTGCGATATGACATGGGCGGGGAGGGTCCCAAGCGGAATGAGAGCATCCAGTGTCAGTCACAAGGCAGGGGTTTTGACCCGTCGAAAGCGAGATGGGCAGATCTCGAGATTTGATGCAGCCCAGCCAGGCCAGGCCAGCAAAGAATATCCATAACCCTGACAAATTGAAGAGATGGTTAGGGCTTTGCTTCTTGGCTGCACCCGACCTTGACTGCTGAGAAATTGAGATGCTCGGTACGCTTGATTCAAGTTTCAGAGAACCGGTCAGGCCTTGGTTTGATACAGATATCGCAGCAGACGTCTCAGAGTCAGGACTAGGGCCACAAAGTCCAGACGGTGTCGATGGTTGGATTTGATGAGCTCTGTAAACGCTGGGGTGGGCGGTTAATATCAGGCGGACGATCTCAGGAAATGAGTTCATCTCGTACAAAGCTCGCTCGGCCTGTAATTCATTAAACCATATGTCGTGTGCGGCTAAGCTCTGAGAGTCTATCAAGATGCATGAATGGCCGGTTGCCATGTGCCTACTAACTGGCAGCAGACAGGAGCAGATTCCAGCCGGCCTAAAGCCTCTCGGAACTCAGCCATGATTCGTGGTGAGATGCGCGCTGCCGTTTGTGGTGGGCATGGAGATAACGCAAGACAAGGGCCCAATGGGACGCATCTTCTCAGCCCCAACGAGGCTGACTTATGATGATGATGCAGAGACAACAAGCATTGTGTGATTTGAGTGAGGGAAAACAACTGGCTGATCGAAGATACCTAGGCTAGGTTGGTATAGATATGTGCACATTCCTTCTTTCCCCTGTGAACTCGGCCAAACTAAAGGGGTCTGTCTGTCTGATCTGTCGTAAATGAACTGGAGGAGGGATTGGCGTCGGGTGCCAGGGCCAAGCACCAAAACAAAGCCTGGAACTGTTTCGTTTGGTGGAAGAGGGGTGAAGTAGATGGAAGGGGGCTCGCTCATCTCTGTCGTCACTTTTTGACGCTCACGTGGCTATCTGTGCTTTGTTTACATCTGGCAGCCTGGGGTCTGGTTCCGTACCTAAGTTTCTGGCAATGCACTTGACACTGCAATTTAGATGAGGCGGGCAGCTATAGTGCCCTTGGTTTCGTCTGGACTTTTCAACGGGGATATGTTCCGCTTAACGGGAAGATCATATCGGTTCCCCTTTTTTCACCTCTGCTCTAGTTAATGGCACTGTCGGTTGTCTTGAAATGATCCATTCATTATGAGAGCGGTGACTGGGTTGTGGTGCACTAAGGTAGATATGCGGGTTAACAGCAGCTACTTGGGTCTCTCCAAAGAAGCGGGAGTCTAAAAGGCCAATGGAACACCTGCCTAGCCCAGGGCGACCCTGGATTGGGCGGGCCAGGCTGTTTGTTAGGCGATGCCCCCCCTAGAACCCAGAATGAGCTGCCCGCTGCCCAGGGCGCGCTGACACTGGCACTGGGGACGGGGCTGCCAAAAAATTCAATGCACAAAATACGTACCTACTCACTCAACGCCCGACCCGCCTGAAGCCCATGGAGTCCAGGTCCAGTCCAGTCCAGTTACCTTTACCTTACCTTTGCTCATCCCTCTCTACGCGCCCCCCAACTCTCAACCTCAAAAATTCAATCTCTCACTCAACCTTCTTTTTCGTTACGACCACTTCCTCTTTTCTATCAAAACAATACCCAACATCTTCCACAATGGCCACCGAGGTATGTATTCTACCTGCTGATTTATCTCTCTTCACAAGAGGTGTTATGCCCTTTTTCCCTCTCGGCCTTCTCTCCCGCCGAAGCCCGCACAACCCCTCAATCGAAGCCCAACATGGATGGACGGTGACAACACCATGAGGTTTCTCGTTGATAGTTCGCGATTCATGACCTTCAACTCTCGGTTATGCAGCTCGCGACTCCCGACAGGTTCTCTCTCTCGTATTGCCTCAGGCGGTCCTCCTCGTTTCTCCCCTACTTGCTCGTCTCTCCCCATCCCTATCTCCATATTCAATGTGGTTTCGATGCTGACTCTAATGGTGTGATAGCGTGAAAGGTTTGTCCAGATTATCCCCTCCCGGCTCTCTTCCGACGCTATCGGTGCCCTGTCATTGTTTTGGCTCGTCCAGCTCGTTTAGGAATCAGAATCCCTTCGAAGGAGGTCGTATCGCTGACATCGTACGTGTTACTTCACTATAGCAAGACCTTCCTGGCCCGCCTCTGCGAGCAGGCCGAGCGCTACGATGAGATGGTCACCTACATGAAGGAGGTGGCTAAGCTTGGTGGCGAGCTCACCGTTGACGAGCGTAACCTCCTCAGCGTTGCCTACAAGAACGTTGTCGGCACCCGACGTGCCTCGTGGCGCATCATCTCCTCGATCGAGCAGAAGGAGGAATCTAAGGGCTCCGACAAGCACGTCTCCACTATCAAGGACTACCGCAACAAGATTGAGACCGAGCTCGAGAAGGTCTGCCAGGATGTTCTCGATGTTTTGGACGACTTCCTCATCCCCAACGCCGCCACTGGCGAGTCCAAGGTCTTCTACCACAAGATGTGCGTTTTTATCTTCCCCGCCTCTGGCCTGAGGCCCCTCGTCTATCCGCCCTTTTTGTGCTCGCTCATGCAGCACTGCCCCATGCGTTCTTTTTCCGAGAAACACAGTGCACTCACTCCAAATTGTTTTTGTTCTCGAGAAGCTGACCAAGTGTTGTTCCGATCAATAGGAAGGGTGACTACCACCGTTACCTCGCTGAGTTCGCCTCTGGTGAGAAGCGCAAGGGTGCTGCTACCGCTGCCCACGATGCTTACAAGGTAAGGCTTAACTGAACCAAAATACCCCCACCACCGTCACATGCCGCAAGATCCGGGCCGCTGGTGCCCCTCGCTGACAAGTTGTGCCCAACCACAGAGCGCTACCGATGTCGCCCAGACTGAGCTCACTCCCACTCACCCCATCCGTCTGGGTCTTGCTCTCAACTTCTCCGTCTTCTACTATGAGATCTTGAACTCCCCCGACCGTGCTTGCCACCTCGCGAAGCAGGCCTTCGACGATGCTATTGCCGAGCTCGACTCCCTGTCTGAGGAGTCCTACCGCGACAGCACCCTCATCATGCAGCTCCTCCGCGACAACCTCACCCTCTGGACCTCTAGCGACAGTGCTGAGGGCGAGGCTGCTGGTGCTGCCGATGCTCCCAAGAAGGAGGAGGGTGATGCTGCCAAGCCCGCTGAGCCTGCTGCCGCTGAGGAGCCTGCGCCTGCTGCTGCATCCTAAATCTGTCAATAATCCCCCTCGATACCACATGCGTCTCGGCATATAGGAACCGAGACGTATTCTTGCCCCGGTTACACTTGTCTGCCCCCGGACACACGGATAGCTGGGCCTGTCTTGGGCGGGCTGGATGATAGTACGAGGCTTATTCTTTTTGCGCGGTGCGTTGCTTTTTTTCCATGGCGATGGAGAGGGAGGAATCATAAGGGTCTGGTTCTGGCAAGGGAGAGTGTACGGCGTGGAATCTTTCGTCTCGTTCGTCCGTCGGACTTTGAAGAAAGGAAGGAAAAATCAGCCATCAGCATTTGATTGATGATGACGGTGCTTTGTTTTTCTCTCTTTTTACCTGGCAGATAAATCGCAAAGTTTCCCCCCCTTTTACACATTTTATCCTTGGTCTACTTTCCGCACCTAGCATTTGTGTACCTCTCACTTCCCGTCTTGTTGGTCATTAAGAACGTGGACAGGGCTTAGCCCGTCTTGATGGATCGTCACGAAGAAGGCTTTCTCATGTTAACGCTTTTTTCCCTTGTCTTATGTCTTTATGTTTTCCGTTCATGTCTATTGGCTCGTTCTCAAACGTGGCCCCGAAGAGAGACAATGGAGAGATGAATTGTTTCCTGTTGTTTCTAAACAAAGACTTGCCCCAAAAATTAAACCCTTTATATTCATGTTCACGGGTGCTGGGAGAAGTGGTGGTTTAAGCTGCCTCGTGGCATTTCCGATCTAAAGCCTCTCCGAGTCACTGTACTGGTGACATTTGTTCTCCCGACGTTTTTCTGATGTTTAACTGTTGAACTGTCTCAGGTTTATATCTCGTCTTTGCTGATGAGGGCCATTTCCTGTCGGACTTATTCGACGTTTGCAGAGTTGAAGGTTGATGGGAACAAGCGTCGAATGTAACAGTCTCATCGCGTCCAAGGTTAGAAAGATTGGTTTGCACGTGCATGCTTGACTACGTGCGCGGAACTGTCTGTCAAGGACATTGATTAATGAAGAATAAAATACTATATCATAACACATGTCGACATGTCCCCGGCTGCCTATTAAGAAGTAGTGCTGGCCCCGGGTCTTTCGTAAGAAAATGAGACGCATTCTCTGTAGCGATTATTGATGATGGGTCAGTTAGCGAGTTGGTCACCGTTCCTCGGTGTGACGGTTGAGTAACCTGGCTGCCCTGGCCAACCTTTCCTGCTTCTCTTTCAGGCCATTTCCTTGCTCGCTGTCTCTCTCTAGAATTCCACCCTCTTCTTCCACATCGTCTCCCTTAGGTGTCCTGTTCTCGAGTCCACGGTACATAGCCGTACGACCATCAGGAGGTAGCTCGGCTGCAGCAGCGGCCATATTTGCGGCAGCGCGTCTCTTGGGCCCGAAGCGCCAGCTGATGCGCTTCCAAAGACTGCGCGGTCTAGAGCCAGCAGGTGATGGAGGCGTAGCGAACGAGGTATCCGGATCGGGATCTGGGGTCGCAGCGGATGAAGATGATAGTGATGATGATAGGGATGGGGCCGTGGGAAGGTGGAGGGCGGAAGCGACTTCGGTGCGCCAGATATGAATGCGCTCTTGCTTCGCCGGAGGCATGAGGGGATTGATCTTGGCTCGATGATCTATATGATCGGCCATGGTTGGTTCTGTTGTTTGTCGAGTTTGATTAAGAGCAGTGTTGATGTTGCTCTACAGAGCAATTGATTTTCTTGACCGTCGCAAAAATTGGCGGCTGGGGATCCGTAACGAGGTGTTGGATTATGACGCTCAAGGTCGTATCGTGTGATATTAGTCCGAGTCCAGTCAGAGTCGTAAAGTTCTCTTCGCGTTCAATGTATTGGGTTGTTCCTCGTAATAATGGCGATGATGAAAAAGGTCAGAATCAATTCCTCATGAACACCCTTTGTTTTGCGTTGTCCAGCAATGACTGGACTGACTCGTGTACAAATCGTACGAAATCGTACACTATTAAAGGGCCTGAGCGTCTTGGGTCTGGGGGTATTATCTTGAAGCAAGACCAGATGAGGCTCAATAGTGACGATCTGCGATGATTTTACCAGATACCAAGAAGGAAGAGAAAAGAAGAGCAAAGATTCTCTTGATGAGAAGAAAAAAGGGAGAAATTGCTTTCAAGGTTTAGAAATAAAAAGAGGCAAGGCGAGGTTAAGGTAGGTTCGGTTCGACGATGATTGGAGCTAAGCAATAACGGACCGGGGACGATCTCTTTGGTTTGTTTGATGGGGGGCGGGTTCTGAAGCGCGGGCTTGGGTATGATTATAGTGAGCAATAGATTGTATAAGAGGTTTTAGGTTAGGGTCTCGTTTTTTAGTAGTAGGGCATTTGGTATTGGAATTGAGGGTATTCCAAGTCAAGTATAGGAGAGCATTAAAGGTGAAGGGAGAGGAGAGGAAGAGAAAGGTAGAGAGAGAGTAGCGGGTTCAAATGCAAGGTCAAGGGTGTGATATGATTGATAAAATGATCAACATCGGTCTAGATCACTCAAGGTCAAGGTCTCGTGCTCACGACAGGGAAGGAGACGGGAACAGCTTATGAACATGAACCTACCTATGGACGGGCCCGGCAACCTACGGCAACTAGCACTAACATGCAGGGCACGGAGTGCTGCAGCCTCAGTTATGCAAGTGCTAGACGCACTGTAAATTCAGTGGAGGTCCTCTCAGTTGAAGCCGGGTGCGAGGTAAACAAGTCACCTTCCATACAGCAGAAGGTGACCTCAGTTGCCAGTAGAAGTTACCTATCTACGGGTACTGTAGTGATGAAAGGGTTGTACCGGAAGTCAATCTCAGCTAGTGAAGTCAGGAGAGTGTTATGATAAAACATCCAGATCAGCAGCTTCAAGCCAATATCCATCCGCCATCATCTTCGATATTTCTTTCATTGGAGGTGTCCTCTGTGGGGCTGGTCATAAGGCATGTTCACAAAATCCCTCCACCTCGCCTCTCTAGGGTAGCAATCACAACTTGACTGCACTTCAGTCAGTCAGTCTCCGCTTCACTCAAGTGGCCGCCACCAAAATGCACCACATCACCCGACGACAAGACGAACAACTAGATTAGATGCGCCTTGGCGATGGCGATCGATAAACCCAGCGCTCCAAAATGCGCCGCTATTCCCGATCTTAGGGGCATTTCTTGACCGACTCATGGCTGCTCAATTGGGGTGACACATGATTCAGTTGCTGGCTCACATGCCTTGAAATGTGAAACACTGCCAGAGACAGACAATAATATCAACCGATGAATATTCGAGACAAGAACTGAGCTATTCTTGTACTTTTATTTCTATAACAAAGCCGTAACCATGCTTAGCCATAGTCATGAACCAAGCCCATACACACTTCCCCAAGTCATTCAAGCTCATTAAAACGCTCTAAACGCTCTAAACGCCTACGCACCCAACCACTAGGCTAATATATATCTGGAAAGCAATTTATTCTTTTATGCTCTTGTGCTCGGCTTTAGAGTCTCCCATCCTCCGACTTCCTGACCTTCACCTAAAGAACCCAACAGATCTACAGATCCTTGCCGTCGATGCTGATTTTGGTTCTGTTGCGGCAAAAGCGGCTTGGGCTGCAGAGGCGGCGCTGGCCGGCGGGATGGAACTCCACCTGTCATACCGGGCAATCCCACCACTCCGGCGGAATTCGATGGCTTTGCGCCTGTCCTGTTTACGCCAGGCTTCGATGGTGCCACAGGTTTCCTTGCGGCGGCCCCGGTGCCCTGCGAACAAGGGCTTACTGTTAGACCTCCGGTGGCAGTTCTTGTTGGCAACGGAGGTCTAAAGTCGTCATCCATGGTGCCTTGGCTCAGTGCTGGGCTTGAACTAGGTGATGTCGTAGTCAAGTGTGCTGGCTTCTTTGCAACTGGCGGTGCTGGCTTGCCCGCCTTGCTGTTTTGTGAGAACTGAGAAGCATGCGAAGCTGCTGATGTCGGTCGTAGGGGTGGAGGCAGCGGCTGAGTCTGTACCCTATTAAGACCAAACCCGTTGCTGGGCGGCGTTTGTCCCATTGAAGATGTTCCTCGTCGTGGAGGTGGAGGTGGAGGTGGCGTCCCTCCAGGGCCCGTAGGTGCATGGTCATCCAGAAGATTCATTCGTCCGACCTTAGCTGGCAATGTTAATGGATCATAAGGAGGAGGTAGTTTTCGAGGCTGAAAGCTCGATCCCGATGCCATAGCATTAGGCAAGTTGACCTTCTCGAATGGTGAACTTGACATGCTGGACAAAGATGCTTTTGAAGATGATCTTGGGATAGAGATCCAGTCTGGCTCTTCCGTAAGACCGAAGGGATTCGAAGGACGATTGGGATTGAGTCCGACGGCTTGCCCATTCCTGGGCTTGGGTACAGGTACCGCGGCACGAGCAGGCTGCTTGTTGTCGAGCCACCACTTCTGGCGGTCTGAACTTGCAGGAGGTAACCCAGGCTCGATAGAATCATATCCGATGAGGTCTTCATCGTCACTATCTTCACCAGTGCCAAGATGAGCTGTTGCGTCTCCCACATCGGCCTTTCGACGTTGATACAACTCCTTGCTGATCGATTCTCTTAGCTGTTCATCAACGATACTCACTCTGCACTCAAAGGCAGCATGAACAGGTCGATGATCCGAGAATCTGAGAGGTGCAGAGTTGTACAATAATTGTCTGAGGTTGGAGCCCTTCCTGAGAATGCGATCCGTCCACGCGGGAATGCGAGCTTTCTCACTCCAGAACAGTCAGTATATATGCAAAGAAGCACAGAGGGATACGTACGAGGTATCATACTCGTCAGTTCCTATGTCGAACTTGTAAGTCGGAGGGAACGTGATGCGAGCTTCAGAATAAAAGGGGAACGATAACCCAGCTACCATCTGGAGATTAAGCTGATCGTTCTCGTATAGCGTCTCAAAGTCGCGCTTCTTAACGAGTGCGCGCGCAGTCTCCAAATTAAGACCGATGCGATAATTGAAGTCGCCTAACCAGATAACGGCGTCTATGTATGTCAGTATGTACCCCCATGTGGGCATCAACACCAAGTATACTCACCATGATCATCGATTCCGCGGTTCCTCTGAAAGCGTAGACCGTGGTGGATTGTGGCATAATCGCGGTTGCGTTCATCATAGTTTGAAAATCCAGCAGCCAGGTGTGCCGTGACAAAGCAGATATGGGTGTTGGCATAGTCGAATCGAATTGCGACCGCACCCTTGTTTCCAGCCATGCCAGACATACCAGTCTTCTTCACGCTACCCTCGACGTTCTTAATGTTGGCAAGGCTGGGTGTCTTGACAAAAATGCAAAGCGCTGCCCCAACAAGCTGTCCGCTTCGCAGCAACACATACCTCTCGCCTCCTAATCGCTTCTGTCGCTCGTTGAGATTGCGCTTTACAGCTTGCTCCCACAGGTTCTTTCGCGATGGATCGCTGTTCATGATCTGCTGCGGACTGAGCTCGACGATTTCCTGAAATCCAACAACATAAATGTCTGGCTGGGCATCGCCCAGAGTTTCTGGGAACAACCATGGCCCAAGGTCATCATCAACACCCTCGGTACGACCGTTCAAATTGAATGTGCCGACCCATATAGTGATTCCATTATAAGAAGTAAACTCATTACTTCGTTTTGCTAGCTCGGCTGAAACAAAATCGCTGATGGGATCAAATAAAAGAACTGGGGCCTGCCCAACAAGGCGACCCAAAAGCATGTCAATAGTGATTTGACGAGAGGGATCGAGGAAGTTGTTGTGATAGATACGCTGAACAGATTTGCGTACGTCAGCAACAGCTCCAGCGAGGGACATCTTGCCATGGCGAGTGAAGGATGACTTTAACGCGCCTGTCCCGGCGTACGTTTTCGATAACGAGTCTCCATTGTCTGCCCAGAGACTGGAATGTCTCATCCAGAAGTCAGAGGCAGCAAACTCGCCTCGGTGGCCCAGAAAAGCCTCGACCGCCATCTGTGAGATCATCGTTTGGACAAGATTGGTTCGATCAAGGCAGTCCAGGCAATTGGTTCGGAACACACCCTCCTGCTGGAGTACAACCACCATGCGCGCATGCCCAGAACCGTCATGATCGTATCTCGGATCACCTGACTCTTCCGCAAGGAAGTATGCAAAAGCATCGGTAGAATTCTCGATATAGCGGCGAATATCTCGAGCCGCCTCGTACCCTGCTGGCCCTTTTGTTTCTGCGTGAAAATCGTAGTTGGTCTCTCGTAAGAGGGCATGATCCGAGGAACCATCTTGTCCCGTACGGCTCAATGGACAGTGTTTGATACCATTGTGGTATAGGTTGCTGAGCTCGACCTCACCGGGCTTGGTCTCACTAAGAAGGTTGATAACATGGACAGCTCCATACGAATGCTCAAGCTCCTCAAAGTGTTTGTTGAAGGCAGGCTGTGTTCCGTCAGGAGATCTGGTGACTGTGATCTTCTGGCGACCTGGAATAAGATCGGCTGCCTGCTCCCAGAACACTGGTACCGATCCGCGCACTTGAGCATATGAGAACATTGTCCCTGCTGGGCTCCAAAAAGTCGTTTCGGTCTCCACGAAGTTGGCAACGTGCCCATCATCGTCAATACCTCTCGAGTTGAAGCGAGTTCCAGCTCTGCGACAGGACAGACGAGATATAAGAGTCATGAAGGAGGGCATGCCGGACTTGACATTCTTCAGAGGTGAAGAGCTTAGCGGAATGGTCATTGTCTTACAAAAACCGCGGATTGCTGAGGTAAGTATTCGCGATGAATCAAGTGCTGCTCGTTCATGAGGCATGAGACGAGACCGAAACTGGACAAGAGGACTGATCATGAAGGAATTCCAGAGGAATCCATCGTCAAAATTGTCAATTTCGAACGAGTTGGAGTTGATTGGCCTGCTGTTTGTCAGTATAATCCCAGTGCAGAGCGACATGGCAACAAACCTATCTTGAAGCCGATTAGTGAGGTCAAAATCTGTGCTGTAATAAAATGTTCCATTGCTGAGGAGGTTGCGAAGCTCATGGCAAGGGTGCTCCATGGCCACTTCTCTTCGACCAAGACCTTGTCCATAGGGAGCAGACTGCACTGATGCAGCATCCGATAACTCCGGATCAAGCGATTCGAGAGGGACAACATCGTCATAATCTGCGCTGCTCAAGCAGTAAAATGCGACTCCGTTTATACGCTCAACCGTCTCACCAGGCCGTAACGTGGCAGCTCGTGTTGCATGTGTGATGACAGATAAGAAGACCTCGCTGTTAACTGTGATTAAACCTAGTGTCCCATAGATCGGTCGATGTGTGAGACGACGGTAGTCTTGCAATAAGTTTCTGGAAACAGGTGCGAATTCGACCATGCATTTCGATACCAAGGCTTCACCGACGTTTCCGCGGTTTCTCGTAGGCGCAGCTAAGGATGTAAGCGAGCCGTTTGCGATGGCTTCACTGGTGGAGGTGGTATATCGAAGAATGAGAGTATGAGAGGACGATACGATAGCGATGGATCGATGAGGATAGTCGCGTATGAAGAGCTCGCATGATTTTTCGGGAGACGGGGCCTGGGAAGAGTAGGCTCCAGAGGAATATTCCATCGTGTATGGCAGGATAACATGGGACGAATAGACAATTTAAGGGTTTAACGTGTCCACGATAGCGATTGCGATTGCAAAATGAATTCAAAGTTTTGCTTGTCCCATGGTCAATTGGAAGCACGTAGGAGAATTTGTAGAGACAAGAGGCTTTCGGGCGGGCGTAGTTGGGCTCTGTAGGGTTCAGCCAATGCTTGGATGAAGTTTCGAGGTTTAGGTGTTAGACAAATGTAAGAGGCGTTGGATTGGACTGGACGCTCTGCAAATGACGTTTCTCAGCTGGGGTACCATGATGATACCCCTAGTTGCTGATAGCCAGCCAGTGGACGAAGCCCCACCAACAGCGTCCAGCTATGCGCCGGATATTTTGAGTTGATGAGGCCTGGAACATTGAATTTGTGCAATGTAATTATGTATTATAGTCCATGAAGCTGCCGCGTTGCTTTAAGAAGCCCTTGCTACCGAGGTTCTAAAGGCGAAATTTTGCGCAGTATTATGCCTCACAGGGCAGTGACAGCATGGATCCTTGGTCACCTCTTTAGCCATGATGAATGGTATCCAGGATGCTGTTACCAAGACGTGGACTCGGCAAGGTATACTTGTACCAAGAAATCAGAAGAGGCCACGGAGCTTATCATGATGCTTGTCGATAGAAGGTAAGTGGCGGCTCATCAACGATTGGTGTGGTTTGTAGAGAAATGTCACATAACAAGATGAGGTATTCACAAAGCGCTCACGTAGTTGGCGACTACAGTGGTCACAATATAACACACTAACAAAAATGCGAGATCAGTTCTAAAAGAATACGATCCATGAGCATAGCTAATCAGAGATATGTGATTGCGTTGTGAGGCGCAAGACAGTGGATGATACGCTCAATGAATCTGGGAGCTAGAATAGAAAACAAAGGAATAATTGAGCTTCAGATTCGAAATTGAGATCATGCTCTCTGAAATTCAGAGAGCGTTCATTCTCTTCCTATCATATGTTTATGTGAGAATCATCATAAGCTCATTTTAGGATACAGAAAAAAAAGAAGGAATCTTTCTCGTGCACCGCTCCGTAGAAAATATCTGCAAGCACCCATATGTGATTAGTCATCGATAAAACGGCAAATCGTTGGCCCGGGCACTTCTCAAGACCCATGTCAGCGGCGGAGACTTATTAGGCAAGTACACGCCTGCTTGCATCAATCCTTGGCAGCACTAATCCACGACTATTTTGCGCGTCCTTGCGCGAGCACGTGCAGGAGAAGCTCTCCAGTGACTAACTCGGAAAGTACCTTGAAAAAAGAGCTTGTCTGCGGCGCGAACTACCAGCCCCTGCCTTTCGCGACAAACGTGAGCCTCAAGCGTCATCTCCTATCTACAAACTTCTCAGCTTCAAAACCACACCGCGAAATCGAATATCGATCGCCGATCCACTCTCATATCAATCGAATCACGCGATTCTGGAAGAGGAAGAAGTACAGGTTATTTCAACGCCATGAGCGACTTCGGCCATTTTGGCTCCGAGGAGGAGTACGCAACTGTGCGCAAGCACAATGCTGAGGTGGTAAGCTTTCACCTTGATTCACGTCTTTCATAAACCTGACTTTGGTTGCTGACATTTTAATGAAATAATAGGACTCCGACCCCGATAACTTCGAGCACTGGGAGAACCTCATCAAGGCCTGTGAGACATTGGAGGGTGGCTTGAATCGCAACTCGAGCCCCCAAGCACTAGCAACTTTCCGCGATGCCTACGATAGGTTTCTCATCAAATTTCCCCTCCTTTTCGGTTATTGGAAGAAATATGCCGATATGGAGTTCAACATCGCTGGACCCGAGTCTGCCGAGATGGTCAGTATACCCCCTCCGCTGCCTGCGACACGGCTGACACAACATATAGGTCTACGAGAGAGGATGTGCAAGCATCACCAATTCTGTCGACTTGTGGACGGACTACTGCTCCTTCAAGATGGAGACAACCCATGACCCACACCTCGTCAGAGAGTAAGTTCCATTTGGATGGTTTCCTTCCCCTTCCCTTAACATGCCTTCTGGCGCAGAATTCCCGCTTGACCTGAGTGGTCTCGGTCGACATATCCGTAAGGGCTTCACACTCTACTGTCAAAATGTCTGATGGTGAGATATGCCTGCGATAGCCCCTTAAGCCGGGATGCTCTCTCACGCTCTCTGCCAGGCTCTGTTGATGCTCAAACCGTGCTCGTTCTAAACTCCAAAGTCGTCCCTGCGTTACACGTCACCCGCACCCGCTCGGTAGAACATGATCTCGGTTTTGCTACTCACTCGCACAACCATCTCCCCCTCTGTATTAATCCTCTCCGCCCCCATTCCTGAATTATCCCTTCCGCAGTGAGTGTTTTTTGCTAACCTTCCCCTTCAGGCTCTTTGAGCGAGGATCAGCTTTTGTGGGCCTTGATTTTCTTGCGCACCCTTTCTGGGACAAGTACATAGAGTACGAAGAGCGCCAGGAGGCCCAGGACAAGATTTACGCTATTCATGCCCGCATCATTCGCATACCAATGCACCAGTATGCACGATACTACGAGAGATTCCGATCGCTATCACACAACCAACCCATCACCGAAGTGGTCTCAGCTGAGGATCTTACGCGTTTCAGGGCCGAGGTTGAAGCTGAGGCCATGGCCTACGGCGGTGCCCCTAAACCCGAGTTGGAGATTGAGCGCGATATTCGTGCCAAGATCGATGCCATGTACTACGAAATCTTCACCGCTACACAAACTGAAGTATCGAAGCGATGGACATACGAGTCAGAGATCAAAAGACCCTACTTTCACGTTACTGCGTTGGAGCACAAGGATCTGGTAAACTGGCGCAAGTACCTGGATTTCGAGGAAGCCGAAGGCGACTCTGCGCGAATTGTTGCTTTATATGAGCGATGTCTTGTTACATGCGCTTACTATGACGATCTCTGGTTCCGATATGCCCGGTGGATGAGTGGTCAGAAAGAAAAGGAGGAGGAAGTTCGCAATATTTATGCGCGCGCTTCAACGATGTTTGTCCCTGTTAGCCGACCGGGTATCCGATTGCAGTGGGCCTACTTTGAAGAAAGCACTGGTCGAGTCGATGTTGCTCTTGATATCCATGAGGCGATTCTTCTTAGGCTTCCAGATTGCATCGAAGTCATCGTGTCGTGGGCCAATGTCCAGCGACGACAGAACGGACTCGACGCTGCTATTCAGGTGTACAAGAATCAGATCGATGCTCCTACAGTGGACATTTACACTAAGGCTGCTTTGGTTGCAGAATGGGCTTTGTTGCTTTGGAAGGTCAAGGGTTCCGTTGACGAGGCTCGTGGGGTTTTTGTTAAGAACGTCCAGTGGTATGCTGACAGCAGGCTATTCTGGGACCGCTGGTTCAAGTTTGAACTCGACCAGCCAACAAACGCCGAGAATGAAGCTCAGCGCGGGGAGCGCATGAAGAAGGTGTTTGATGAGCTTCGAGAACGAAGCCGACTTTCTGCATCGGTCAAGAAGGATTTAACTCAAGTATATCTTACCTACCTGGTCGAGAGAGGCGATAAGGATGCCATGAAGATATTCTTGCAAATCGACCAAGAAATCTTCGGGTCAGTTCACACACCCTGCCGTACCACTAACAAATGCTAACAAATTACAGGCCATCCTCGGTAGCGAAACACTCCATTGGTGGTGGTAAGGAGAATGGTGCTGCAAAGGGCGAACTGGATGAGGCCAGCAAGCAGAGGGCCGAGGCTCAATACTCCCATTTCTACGAGACACATGGGGAGCCAGACGCCGATGCGCAGGGCAACGCGGATTTCAACTAAGGACTGATAGATAAGGTGGACTGGATGAGAAGCAAATGCTGTTAGAGGCGCTGGAATCGAGGAGGACTTAATCAAGTGTGGGGCTCTCGAGTTGTACTATAACTAAACGAAACGGCGCCCCTGCATATATACTCGCAGTTGCGGCTTGGATGAATTTGGAGGATCTGGGATTACTCTTCAACATATTGCTGATGTTGAAAGTTGGGTGGAGTTGGTGTTCATTACAAGCAGATAATGACTCTTGATAACCTACGACAGGTAGGAGACGAAATATATACCAACGTTGAGCATGCAGCTGTTGATGAGTGGGACGACTGCCTACTCATGGTCCAGATCTTGTGGGATAACCAGTACTTGCATTAGTTCTTTCGAAGAAGCCATTGGATCTGTACCCACCGGAGGATTGTCGGGAAGAGTTGCTCTACGGGATTCGGGATGTTTCAATCATCCCTCAAAATCTGGGGAAGCGAACCCAAACATCCTTTACGGACTCAAAGGGAGGCATAGTTGTCTGCCCATGAGATTTTGGTCAGAGTAAAGAGAAACGCTTACTGAATGAGACTATGTTGTTCAGCTTGGAAGCAATTGCTGGGCATGATGGTTAGGAATAGGTCGTAATTTGCAGATATGACGACAGATCACATGTGAGACTAGCGATTTGGAATCTTTGGGGCAGATCCTTGTTATCGAGAAAAGATTCCATATGTACCCGCTTGTGGTGACCAATATCTGGGGGAGCAAAGGATGACAAACTGTCATTTTGAATATCAGAGATTCTGTTGTTGGAAGAGAATAGTTGACAAGGTGATATCATAATGATTGGAATTATCAAAGTCATCTGATACCTTGTGTCAGAACAGACGTTGAATCAGTCGGAAACCGGCGACTGTTTCGGTTCGGGTGCCACGCCGTGCTGACTGATGACCTCCGTGGTGCTAGTTGAGGCGTTGTAGAAACTGTAATGGAGGGTTACTTTCAGGGTCTAACAATGCATGAGAAATTTCTCTTGTCTCCAATTTCGACTAGTTGAACTCTAATGGTTGGCCGCCTCGTGGTTCACAGCCGAGAGGGTGTCCCTTTTTGGTCTGACACATGGAAACCGTTTTTGACGACTCTTCTCATGAGCCTCTTGTTGAAGTGATGCTAGATCATAAGCGGGCATCACAATGAGTGCTTCACTCAACAACCCCTGCTGCACCTCGACAGGCTTCTGTTAGTGACCTCTCAGAGGCAAGAGAATCTTCATTACCAAGGATCCCCACCGACTCCACTTGGTCCTTAAGGGCGTCATCCCCCGCCGGGTTTGAGAAAGAAATGGGGCTGAGATATCAAATTGGCCAATTGTTGATGTTCAATTTCAAGACATCGTGTCGGTTCATGAAGCCGTGTACAGCTCCGAGGCGACAGTAGCTGGGGCAGCTGAAGTGGTGTTAGGAATCAATTGTACTCCGTATGGGCATCGATAACTCATGAAAAGAATTCTAAAGGATAGGTAGGTAAAACATCTCAGCAATACCTTAGGTACCTAGTATCTAGGGACCGATCTCGGAATGAATCACCCTCAAGACTGATGGCTCCGGCACGGAAAAGGAAAGACCTGGATTCTGGACGGAAGCTGCTTGCCCTGTTCTGCAGCTTTCCATGAATCGTGTCCCGGCGGGAGTCTATCAGTCAGGGTCGGGGCTGCCTGGCACTGACGTTCAGTTACTGACACGGCAGGTCCCCGTCTTGCCCTCGGCTTCCCGCCACTTCAACCGACGTATCCCTTCTTAATAGATACCACAGTACCTTCTCCTTTAAAACGTTTTCTCTCCTTCTTGCATTCTTCTCTTTAACTACACTTCCTCGAAGTCACATCCCCAAAGCGTCTCAATCCTCTGTGATCTCGCATATTCAAGGTACGTTGAAGCCAGTTACTTCTGTTATAGGCTCACTGCCCCCTCAGCAACCATATGATAAACAACATCACTATCGCTCTATCCCTCAACTTCTTAACCTGACACTGACATTTTCGTTTCACAGATGGCCTTCGCTGCCCGACAATTCGCCCGCGCGGCTACTCGTGCCACTCGCAACGGCTTCGCCATTGCTCCCCGACAGGTTATCCGCCAGCAAGGTCGTCGTTATTACTCCTCCGAACCCGCCCAGAAGTCATCTTCCACCTGGGTCTGGTTGACCGGTGCTGCTGTTGCTGGTGGTGCTGGCTACTATTTCTATGCCAACGGTGCTTCTTCCGCTACCCCCAAGGTCTTCAACCCCACCAAGGAGGACTACCAGAAGGTTTATAACGAGATCGCTGCTCGTCTGGAGGAGAAGGATGACTACGACGACGGCAGCTATGGTCCTGTTCTCCTCCGTCTTGCTTGGCACGCCAGCGGCACCTACGACAAGGAGACTGGCACTGGTGGCAGCAACGGTGCTACCATGCGATTTGCCCCTGAGGCTGACCACGGTGCCAATGCCGGCCTGGCTGCTGCCCGCAACTTCCTTGATCCCGTCAAGGAGAAGTTCCCTTGGATCAGCTACTCTGATCTCTGGATCCTCGCTGGTGTTTGTGCTATCCAGGAGATGCTGGGACCTATCATTCCTTACCGACCCGGCCGCTCTGACCGTGATGTCTCTGGCTGCACACCTGATGGCCGTCTTCCCGACGCGTCCAAGCGCTCTGGACATCTCCGAGACATCTTCTACCGCATGGGTTTCAACGACCAAGAGATTGTTGCTCTCTCCGGTGCTCACGCTCTTGGCCGTTGCCATACCGACCGATCCGGCTACGAGGGTCCCTGGACTTTCTCCCCTACTGTCCTGACTAACGACTACTTCCGCCTCCTTGTCGAAGAAAAGTGGCAGTGGAAGAAGTGGAATGGCCCTGCCCAGTACGAGGATAAGTCTACTAAGTCTCTCATGATGCTCCCTAGCGACATTGCCCTCATCGAGGACAAGAAGTTCCGACCTTGGGTTGAGAAGTACGCCAAGGACAATGATGCCTTCTTCAAGGACTTTGCCGACGTTGTTCTCCGACTATTTGAGCTCGGAGTTCCTTTCGCCCAGGGTACCGAGAACCAGCGCTGGACCTTCAAGCCCACACACCAGGATTAAGTTATGAGGAGACATGGAACAGCTGAAGCTGTCTTGTAAGAATTAAGCGAGAACTAGATTTGGTCACCATACCACTTGATGAAGTTGAAGAGCGATATCCGGAGTTTTGGTTGTAATCTTTGGGAGCTGGCTTAGACTGGCCGGCCTTGTTATAGACCATGTCATGGAGTTTGACAGCATGAGCATGTCAATGGACTAGATTAGATGCCTACCGGTCTTTTGTGGTAGAGACCAAAAGATTTTTCTTAACTTTAAATCTTGTCTCTGAAAGGTTTCAGATTGTGATATGTGTCACTTGGGTGAGATGACGGTCCGGGCCGCGAGTGGCCATGACGCTTCATGACGGTACCTCCCATGATGGGCTTGTTCCTGCATCCCGTGCCACACCACCACAGTTTTCACCTTTCCCAGGCCGTTTCTAAAGTAGCGTTGCTGATCAGATGATGTCAACGGCAGGTGGCCCTAAGGCAGTGGAACAAAAGCGTGCGTGTGTCGTGCGCAGGTGTTCGCTTCAACCTGAGTGCATTATGCTCTAATATCTCTATTAGGGAGTCAATTAAAGAATAACTCGGTCATAAAAGAGAATGTTTATAAGCTTGTTTAGGATCTAATAATGATTGCTAAAATTCAGCTTATGCTCTATTAAAAGTGTCGACACCATATATCAGCGTAGTATCTCTTCAAGATGTTCCAGGAGTTAGAATAAAAGCCCAACGTAAGTCCGAGGGTAGGATATATGAAGTTTCAATCAACCACCTGAGTAATCGGCTACCTTTATCCTTGAAGCACAATAAGAGCAACGCCCTTTTTACCCCAATCTGAAAATGTCAAATAGAATTCGCCGGAACTATTGCCTGGGTGGGATCAAGACGTTTGCATTGTGATATGACACCAGTCCTATGTAAGCATATAAATTTATCTTCCAATCGGCTTCTAATCACATGTCGTCTCAAAACTTGACTATCGGATATTCTGTGGCTTGATACAGATGCTTAAGATGTTAATACCGGTCCTTGAGAGTTCAATCAAATATTGGATATTCTGAATGATAACGTTATGGTTCAACCGTATGCCATTTCGGCTCGATATTGGTTATTCAGCGTTTACTCAAGCTTCGGGGTCCCAATAGCGAATCGATAATGGTTACGATACCTTTATAGGTAGGTGGTTAGCAAAATGAATAATCTATTCGCACGCCATCATTTGCTTAGCTGATCAACTTATGCGCGCCCTAGTAATAGTCTAGTCTAGATGGTAATACGTCGAGGACCAAGGTCGCTCTTGACGGTTGGTGTAGCTGATATAAATATCTTGCTTGCACCCCCAATTTCGAGGCAGAAAACATTCAGAGTATCCCTTGGGTACCTATATGCAACGAGGTCCTTATTTTCTGCTCGATTGGTGGATACTCGGAATCGAGTGGACTTGCATCACTAAGTCGCCCGAGTCTTGAAACATCACAACTTGAGCATGAATACTCACAGCTTCTGCCGCCATCTCAACTTCCCTAGATAACGCACAAACTACGAATCATACCAGAAACCATGGGCAGCTCAGACATCGAGAATAAGGCAGCTTCTGGGGTTCCTTATTTCACCCCGGCCCAAGAGCCTCCGGCCGGAACCCCGCTCAAGACGGATTCGGCCCCGACGTTGTTCAAGCCTCTTCGCATTCGCGGGGTTGAGCTTCAGAACCGCTTCGTCGTTTCACCCATGTGTACTTATTCCGCCAAGGATGGCCATTTGACGGATTTTCATCTTGTCCATCTTGGCCAGTTCGCTCTCCAGGGTGCTGGCCTTGTCTTCGTTGAGGCCACCGCTATCGAAGCTCGTGGCCGTATCAGTCCCGAGGACTCTGGTCTATGGGAAGATAGTCAGATTGTGCCCCTCAAGCGTATTACGGATTTCATTCACAGCCAGAACACCAAAGCTGCGATTCAGCTCGCACATGTAAGTTCAATTCGATAGACAAATGCTGTCCCTCGACCACTAACATTCACTTCAGGCAGGCAGAAAAGCGAGCACAGTTGCACCCTGGATTGGTGGTACCGTCAACAAGGCACTTGCTACCAAAGAAGTGGGAGGCTGGCCTGATGATATTGTTGCTCCTAGTGCCATCCCATTTGCTGAAGATTTTGGTACGCCGCATGAGTTGACTATCGACGAGATCAAGACTCTTATCCAGCTGTGGCAAGACTCCGCTGTACGAGCAGTGAAGGCTGGTTTTGATGTGATTGAGATTCACGCAGCTCATGGCTACCTCCTACACCAGTTCATCTCGCCTCTCTCCAACGTAAGTTGCCTCCACAATCGCCGGAGAGCTTGAACTGACATGATTTGTAGAAACGAATAGATCGGTATGGAGGTAGTTTCGAAAATCGTACTCGTCTCCTCTTTGAGATTATTGAAGCCGTTAGAGCTGTTGTTCCCGAGGAACTACCAGTTTGGGTACGACTCTCTGCTACCGAATGGATGGAGTGGAACAACGAGCCCTCCTGGGATCTTGAGAGCAGTATCCAACTCGCTAAGCAGCTCCCCGCAGTGGGAGTCGACGTTCTTGATATCAGCACTGGTGGCAACTTGAAGGCGCAAAAGATCAAGGTTCATCAAACCGTCCAGACCGACCTAGCAGGAAAGATACGCGAAGCTGTGCGTGGTGATGGCAAAGAGCTCTTGATTGGGACTGTTGGTTATATCACGGATGGCCCTTTTGCCCGTTCACTTGTTCAAGAGAATGAGGACCCCAAGGCTGATCTTGTGCTTGCTGCAAGGCAGTTCCTCAGGGAGCCCGACTTTGTTCTCAGTGCTGCCCACCAGCTGGATGTTGATGTTAAGTGGCCAATCCAGTATCACCGGGCACCACCCAAGCCTTGGGGACCTCACACCAAGTGAATACCTCGAGTGAAAGGCTGAATTATGAACATGAGACATTATGGAACTATAGGTAGTATTTAGTAAATATGATTATAACTGTATTCTGAAGCTCTTTTGAATTCCCCAAACTTGGAAGTTCATGCTCTGAAGTTACCACCCAACATGCTAGGCGCCAATGTTTTTCGGTTTCTTATTTCATCACAGGTTTCTCCGAATCTGACTGACTGTTCAATAACCCCCATGGTGGGGCCGGAGAGTTTACGTGGGGCCGAAGGAAGAGCTGATTAAAGCGGGATCATGTTTCGCCTCATTCCTGGGATGTCGTTTGTTTCTCCAATGGAACTGTTGCCACTTGGCAATGTTTGAAGACAGGGTTCAATATTGCGTATTTGATTTGGATGAAGTGTTGTGACGTTGTCAGAAAGGCAATGGCATGAAGTATGGAGTCCTCAGGTAGAAGCTTCTGAGCTCATGACCACAACGGGATTAGCTAGAAGCAAAGATAAAGGTCTGCCATAAGTACAGAAGCAGGATTAATAAACCAAAATTAATAATCTAACTATGTATCAATAGACGGATGGATAGGTAAGCATAGAATCAATGCCACCCCAACTTGGGTAGGTTACGCTGTAAACCTACAGTACCTAAGCTTTTGGTCCCGGCTGTGCAGGCTGTCGAAGAGACGTGGCCTTTCGGTCTGAGACGAGCTAATTGCCACATTCAACAGATACTACAATGTGATTACTTCAAATGTCATTTCATTCAGCAGGGGGTTTGAGTCTTTCGGAGCATCAAAGCCCGTATTTCTTGCGGCTCAATTGGGAAATTATCTCTGCACTTCCCTAATCCCTCATTATCAAAGTTTCATGGGAATGTATGTAGTGTAGTAGAATACCTACCTACCTACCTACCTAAGCAGCTAAGTCAGTGAGTGATGATAGACTGATAGTCCGTAGAGCGTAGAGTAACTTGAGTAACAAACAATAGGCAGTCAATCAAAGAAAGCCACTTCCTCATTGTGACCATGCATAGAGTTTCAAATACGATCCTCCCAACTAAATTTACAAGACTTCCACGTTTTATCACATTGTACCAACATGCAATGCCTCTTCCTTTCTTCGACGATCTATGATCCATAGGTAAGCAATGCGGATGCCTGTGGCCAGTGGCCCCAAAGTCCCTACAGGAGCTGAGGGGTTCTGGCGCATCCTGTAGGGCAGCTTCAACCAATTACAAGTAGCCCAGGGCCATCTTTATAGCCTCAAGAGGCTTAGAGCCCGGTAAGAAAGCCCACTACCTAGGCACCTTAGCTTTCCGCCGCCTTGGAGGGGCCGTGCCTGTCTGCCCGCCCGCAGTGCAGCGTGCTCCGGCGGTATGGACTTGGATCAACGGCAGAAGTTCAGTGCCACCAAACAAAAGGGACACTTGTTCAATTGAAAGTTGGACCCCCCAGACAATCCGTCCCTCCCTCCACCTTTAGCCCGCTGACTCTCAGCGGGAGCAGTCTCCGAGTGGGGTTGACTGTTGGCTCCAACCTCTCTCTTGAAGGATTGTACCCTCCCGTACCTTTCTCTACAGCAGGTACATGCACATGTGGATGCATTACCTGTCCTCAAGCTCCAACTACAAAACTGTCCTCCATCTTCCCTCCACTTCTCAACTCAATCTTCCTCCTTCTCCTTCTTTTATCTTGTCTGTCCTGTCCTGTCCCAGCGATAGTCTCTCTTTGTGTTTTATAAGATACCCCATCAAAAAGACAGTTCATCATGCATCACAAGAAGATCGCCTGCAGCTTCATGGCTGCTCTGGCTGCCTATGCATCTGCTGGCGACTCGGATGTTCACCAGCTGACCGGAAAGACCTTCGAGGACTTCGTCAAGGCAAACGACCTCGTCCTTGCTGAGTGTAAGTATCCATTGATGTTCCCTCCCCGTCTACTAGTGACTAACAGCATCCCTCTTCAGTCTTCGCTCCCTGGTGCGGTCACTGCAAGGCCCTCGCCCCCGAGTATGAGGAGGCTGCTACTACTCTCAAGGAGAAGAACATCAAGCTCGCCAAGATCGACTGCACTGAGGAGTCCGACCTCTGCAGAGACCAGGGCGTTGAGGGCTACCCCACCCTCAAGGTCTTCCGTGGTCTTAACAATGTCACTCCCTACTCTGGCCAGCGCAAGGCTGCTGGGTAAGTCGACACTTGTCATTATGACCCGAGATTCAACTGACCAATTCCCCAGTATCACCTCCTACATGATCAAGCAGTCCCTCCCCGCTGTCTCCATCCTCACAAAGGACACCCTCGAGGAGTTCAAGACCGCCGACAAGGTTGTTGTCGTTGCCTACCTCAACGCCGACGACAAGAGCTCCAACGAGACTTTTTCCAAGCTTGCTGAGTCTCTCCGTGATACTTACCTCTTCGGTGGCGTCAACGACGCTGCTGTCGCTGAGGCTGAGGGCGTCAAGGCCCCCGCCCTGGTTGTCTACAAGGCTTTCGATGAGGGCAAGAACACCTTCACCGAGAAGTTCGAGGAGGAGGCCATCTCTTCTTTCATTACCACCTCTGCCACCCCCCTCATTGGTGAGGTCGGCCCCGACACCTACTCCGGCTATATGTCCGCTGGCATTCCCCTTGCCTACATCTTCTCCGAGACTCCTGAGGAGCGCAAGGAGCTTGGCGATGCCCTCAAGCCCATCGCTGAGAAGTACAAGGGCAAGATCAACTTCGCCACCATTGATGCTAAGGCCTTCGGCGCTCACGCTGGCAACCTGAACCTCAAGGCTGACAAGTTCCCCTCTTTCGCCATCCAGGAGGTTGTCAAGAACCAGAAGTTTCCCTTCGACCAAGAGAAGGAGATCACTCACGATAACATCGCCAAGTTCGTCGAGGACTTCAACGCTGGCAAGATCGAGCCCAGCATCAAGTCTGAGCCTATCCCCGAGACCCAGGAGGGTCCCGTCACCGTTGTTGTCGCCAAGAACTACAAGGACATCGTCCTTGATGACACCAAGGATGTCCTGATTGAGTTCTACGCCCCCTGGTGCGGCCACTGCAAGGCTCTCGCTCCCAAGTATGACGACCTTGCCTCTCAGTTCGCCGCCTCCGAGTTCAAGGACAAGGTTGTCATCGCCAAGGTTGACGCCACCCAGAACGACGTCCCCGACGAGATTCAGGGATTCCCCACCATCAAGCTCTTCCCCGCTGGTGCTAAGGACGCTCCCGTCACTTACCAGGGCTCTCGCACCGTCGAGGACCTGGCCAACTTCATCAAGGAGAATGGTAAGTACAAGGCCGAGATCCCCGTTAAGGAGGAGGGTACCGAGGAGGCTGCCCCCGCCGCCAGCGAGGAGAAGAAGGATGACAAGAAGGAAGAGAAGAAGGAGAAGGAGACCGAGGAGGATGTCCACGATGAGCTGTAAAGAATTGGTGTCAACAATAGTATACAAAACGGGGTATATCTGATTTTATGGGCGCGGGTTTTCATGGTGCTCACATTTGATCGCACCTCTAGGTTTTAGTTTCTGTGGCAATGGGAATTCTTCATGACTTGACTACCACTTTGATGTCTGTCTCAACTGCAACGTGACTTGATGTTGTGTTTATACAGACCGCCTGATATTTATAAATTGGGCTCGCAATTATGCTCGCAATAAGAATCGTACCAATCCTCTCAATCACCTTCCATAACAATCCTTTCAAGTCCTAGATACTGAAGGAAAAGCAATGAGAGGCGTCCTGATTCCAACATGTCCATCGGAAAGCTAAGGGAGCTTATTCTGCCTCGTAGTTCCAACTATTTTTTACACCTTTATCAACCTATCCCATTCCAAACTTTTATTTCTTGCCCTGTGTTCTGGTCTCGAGAGCCTGGACATAGTTGCTCAGACGGGTGACGGAGGCTTGGAGAGTCTGCAATAAACATATTAGCAGATGCACAGACATTGGAATGGGAGGGAATCAGGCGAGGTTGTTGCTCATCAATTGCCTCATCCCTTTGGTTACGCACGTAGATGTCCTCAGTCAACAGGTCATTGGCGGTCTTGTACTCCTTGAGGAGGTAGCTGTAGGCGGCGCTGCCGGAGAGAAAGCTACCGAGAAGGAAGCCGAAGAGACTGGTCGCAAAGTCAGTAACATTGTCTCCATCCAAAGCTGTTTCTGTGTCATCACTGACCCTCCACGGAAAGCTCCCAAAGGTTTCCTGGCAGGAAGCGGCGAGTCGGCCATTCGTCGGGCGGAGGTGCTGAATGATCGGGTAGCGAGCGCGCGGCTGCTGGAAGAAAGGACTCTTGAGGCGAAAGACATTGTTGCGATTTCTATTGTGGGCGTTGGAGTATGCGGTGTTTATCTCGTGATGGCGATATCGATGGCAATGGACGTCAGAGGTACAGACGACAGAGCTAAGATCGAGCCGGGTGCTCGGAATATTCTGAGCTTGGCAGGGTAAGGTAGGAAGGAATTGGAGTGTGCTGCTTTGAGCTTTTCTGGCTCATGATTGGCTACGTCACGGTCTCAAGTGGTCAAGGTGGATATTCCAGGCGATCTTCACGATCCAAGACTCTAGAAACTCTCACCCTTTGTCATGTTCTGCCACTTCTCATGATATCAACACACAAGCGACAATGAACAATTTCGGGGTTATCGAGCTCGCCAGCGCAAAGACAACTTCGGCGCCGGGCTGGGCTTATGTCCCCGACAACACAATCAGTCGCCCAACAGCGCCAACCAACAGAAAGCGCGCCAGGAATGTCCCGGGTCTTACATATAGTGATTTGACGGCTCGACAAGACACCAAGATTCGAAAGGAAGTAGAAGCTTTGGATAAAGATGGTGGGAAGGACAATGCGATACCTTTGCCCGTTAAGAGTGGAAGAAGTATGTGCAAGGCCCCTATCTTGTATGAAGGATGAAGACTGACTTCCGCCAGCGCAGGGGAAGCACACACCCAATGTTCGCAAGATCTTACAATCGCAAAAGACATTTGGAAATCATTTGGACGATTTTCTGGCGATGCAGGCACTTGCAGAATCCAATCCTGCGCTTTCTCGATCCAATACATCCGGCACAAACAATAAACGACCGTCCAATAGTCGAAGAGACACTCCCTCATCCTCCAAACTACCGCAAGACGAAGACACAGCGATGACTGATGCCGACACCCCCCCTCTAATATCCGAACCTTCGAGACCTCCGCCGCCGAGTCATCCTGGCGACAATGATCCATTGCTCGCGTCGCGTGTACCCGATATGCCCTCTAATGAGGAGCTTTGCAAGCTTCTTTCACATCCTCCTCGAACATATGGCGAAGTGACGGGCAATTGGGATAACAGGTACCCCGTCAGGTCTTTCTGTGAAGTCTGCGGGTATTGGGGACGTGTGCGGTGTATGAAGTGCGGAACAAGAGTGTGCGCTTTGGATTGCCTGGAGGCGCATAAGGAAGAGTGTGTTACACGATACGGACTTTAATCAACCGGCGCCCTGCGTGTTTTTCAGGATGTGATTTGGCATGGTATGCTTAGATGGTACGGCATGGTGTTACGGATTGCTGGGTTGGAAAATGGTCTGATACCCCTGATTTCCCTAATACAAGATAATTATTTTAAGTGAGTCAACTCTGCGATTTCGAGCTCGGACTGGGTCTCGGATTATTGGTCATTGATTATGGTGCCTGGTTACGTGATGCTATATTATTCGGCCTGACGATGCCGCATAATGGTCGTGTTCGTGAACTGGACAGGACGATCAGAGATTAGTTCTCGAGTTGGTTATGAATTTTATTGAGTAGCCATGATACAGGATTTAACAGATCACCAGTGGTTATATGTACGTGAAGTGTCCACTGAGACGGGTCTATTTCCGATTCCCTGCCAAAATCGCAGTGACTCAAGTTTAACCCCACCTTCGTGTGTTTAATGCCCCTTGTGCCCCGCCATCGACAGGACAAGACCACTTTCAAGTCCCCAACTTCTCCCACCAAACCTTCAACACCCGCGCGAGAGTTCCTAACATGTCGTCTGATCAAGCTGATGCTGCCAAGGCGGCCGAGGGCGCTGCTGAACAGAGCCTGCCTTCCCGCCCTGCTAAGCAGCCCAAGGAGAAGCAGCCCAAGGATAAGTCTGGCAAGGGTGGAAAGTCTGCTGGTCTCGAGGTTTGTGCCCCTCCCTTGACCGCGGTATCCATGAGGATGCATTGCACGGCATCATGACATTATTTCAAGATTACTAATTGATTGTTGTAGTTGCCTGATCTTCCCGAGTTCATCCAGCACCGACTCGACCTCTTCGACAAAATCAAGGCTCGACAGGACGCCGAAATCGCTGGTGCGTGATCCAATTCTCTCCGCGCTTGCGTCCCACGACCCGACTCGAATCGACTAACAAGATTCATAGAGAAACCCCGCGAGGAGATCACCATCTCGCTCCCAAATGGAAAGGAGGAGAAGGGTACTTCATGGGAGACCACTCCCGGCGCTATCGCCAAGAGCATCTCCAAGTCTCTTTTCGAGCGCACTGTCATCTCCAGAGTTGATGGTGAGCTGTGGGATCTGACTCGACCCCTCGAGAAGAGCTGCAAGCTCGAACTCCTCGACTTTGATCACACTGAAGGAAAGAAGGTCTTCTGGCACTCTTCCGCTCATATTCTTGGAGAGGCCGCTGAGCGACGCTTTGGATGCTACCTCTGCAACGGCCCCCCTACTGAGGACCCCCCCGGATTCTACTATGATATGGCCAACATGGGAGAGTGCGTAATATATCTTTGTAGAGCCTCGTTACATATTGCTAACATGGCCGCAGACAAGTTATCGCTGATGAGGACAAGAAGGCCCTTGAGACACTCTCCAACAACATCATCAAGCAGAAGCAACCTTTCGAGCGTCTGGAGATGACCAAGGATGAGCTCCTTGAAATGTTCAAGTACAGCAAGTACAAGGAATATTTTATCCAACAGCGAGTTCCCGATGGCACTAAGAGCACTGTCTACCGATGTGGTCCCCTTATCGATCTGTGCCGAGGACCTCATGTTCCTACCACGGGTAACATCAAAGCCTTTTCCGTTCTCAGGGTATGTAGGAATTATGTGACCTCCAACCTTACAAGTGAGAATTGGACTGACACGTCACAGAATTCGGCCGCCTATTGGCTGGGCGATAGCAATAACGAGTCTGTTCAGCGTATTGCTGGTATCTCATTCCCTGACAAGAAGGCCCTCGAGGAGTACAAGCACTTCTTGGCTGAGGCTGCCAAGCGCAACCACCGAAAGATTGGTACAGATCAGAAGCTCTTCTTCTTCGACGAGGCGTCTCCTGGATCTGCCTTCTTCTTGCCACATGGTGTGCGCATCTACAACGCCCTGATGGAGCTCATCAAGGGCGAGTATCAAAAACGTGAATTCGACGAGGTCATGTCTCCCAACATGTACAAGGCAGATCTGTGGAAGACATCTGGTCACTGGGGCCACTACGAGGAGAATATGTTCACCTTTGAGGTTGAGAAGGAAAAGTTTGGCCTCAAGCCCATGAACTGCCCTGGACACTGCAAGATCTTTGCCCACTCCGATGTCACTTATAAGGACCTCCCCTGGAGGATGGCCGATTTTGGTGTTCTGCACCGAAACGAGTTCTCTGGTGCTCTTTCAGGTCTTACCCGAGTCCGTCGTTTCCAGCAGGATGATGCCCACATATTCTGCACTGTGGATCAGGTATGACAGCCTTCCACAACCTATCCAGGCTTCTGCTTACGTTTTATAGATCAGAGAGGAAATCGAGTCTGCTTTTGACTTCTTGAGCAGTGTTTACGGCATTTTTGGTTTCACATTCAAGCTGAAGCTCTCCACCCGACCCGAGAAGTACGTCGGTGATATCGCCACCTGGGATTCCGCCGAGAAAAAACTTGAGGAGGCTCTTAACTCGTACGCTGAGAAGACTGGTGCTAAGTGGGAGTTGAACCCTGGTGATGGTGCTTTCTATGGCCCCAAGATTGATATTGCTCTGTACGATGCTCTGAAGCGAGAACACCAGTGCGGTACCATGCAGCTCGACTTCAACCTGCCCCGACGCTTCAAGCTTCGATATGTTGCCAACAAGGGCGAGAGCGGAGTCAGCGATGGTAGCAACCCCGAAGAGGATCTCCCTGCCGGATATTCACGACCCGTCATGATCCACCGAGCCGTGCTGGGCAGCTTCGAGCGAATGTTTGGTATTCTGACCGAGCACTTTGGCGGCAAGTGGCCATTCTGGCTCAGCCCCCGACAGGTCTTGGTTGTGCCTGTCATGCCCGCTGCCAATGACTACGCCAAGGAGGTCCAGCGGATCTTCAAGGCGAAGGGACTGTACAGTGATGTGGATCTGAGCAGCAACACTTTCCAGAAGAAGATCCGCACTGGTCAACTGGAGCAGTACAACTTCATCTTCGGTATGTTTGGAATGGAAGGTGTCTTATCGTGGACCAGTAGCTAACTAGATCACACAGTTGTTGGCGCAGAAGAGGCCAGCTCACGCACCCTCAACATCCGTAACCGAGACGACCAGGCCACCCAATCTAAGGGTGAGCTGGTTCCTATCGACGAAGCTCTCGTGAAGTTGGTACAGCTTAAGTCTTCACGAGGACTTGTAAACAAGCTGTAAAGAGATGTGATAGGTTTGATATGACATTGGCAAGACGAGGCGCACGGAGGGTGAGGATAAAAGCAGAGTGTATTTGAATTCACAATCAACGACATGAGACATGTTAGATGATGACTAGGCACGGGAACTAGCATGGTCAAGTAGAGTCAAGAGACAGAGAACCAAGTAGCGGTCAATGGAGAAAAGAAAGCTTCTTGAACAAGCTGGCGGTTGATTGGTGTCTGAGCCTCGAGATCAACCCAGAGTCTCAGACTAGAGAAGGGAGGTTTGATGTGACAAGCAATAAGTGAGGCCTGAAGAGCGGCAACATGCATCGTACCGTTTCGGAGGACCCATCCAAAGGGATTGTACGGAGCAGTTAATGGGAGAAAGGCTATTCAACTCAGCCTGCTCGCTGTCTAGCCAATATCAGAGGCTAGACGGGAGAGGTTGGCATCCATCGGGCTGGGCCAGTGCCAGTACAATTATAAGCCTAAGATCCACTATAGAAGCCTTTTTTTAGCTTCGTGTCGAGAAGAGGAGACTTGGAGAATACGAGAGATGATGATTAGAAGCCGGGCAAGCCGTGTTTTGCTTGAGTCGTAGAATTTGTTTGTCCCTGTTGTGTAACGTGACGAGGCCAAGGAGGTTGATATCCTCGATTCCAAAGCCACTTCTCGGTGGACTATTATGACGTTGGATGGGATGAGACGGGATGAGATGAGCTGCCATAAATTGCTTTTTTGCGATGTGACGAATGGGAGTTGTTTGACAATATGCTCGAGACTTTGGGTGTCTTGTTGGTCAGGCTATTGTATTTTACTGTACGGCATAGCATATTCCTTTGGAAGAATAGTATGTTTGACGGATCAAGATGTCATATCGGTGTCTAGCGTTTTCCGGTGAAACATGATATTTAGTTTAGGCTTTGGCACTCTTGTTTTTTAATTATCAAAGATAAAATTTATGGAATGTATTTGCTATACTAAGAAAAGGAAGCGTTTCGAATGGAGGCCATGCTCGGATTATTCGCCGGTGAGAAATGGCATCAAGTGAAAGTGGGCAAAAGATGATGTGTCACTTCTGATAGAAAAAGAAAGGAAAGAAAAAAAAGGACCCGCGGAGCCGGTGAGAGAAGAGAAAAAGTGCTGTGGGTTAAGACTAAACGCACGAACAAAGAGGAGTTTTCAGGGTCAACTGAAGGGAGACGAGGCGGCGCGTCAAGAACGAGTCACGGGATGGTTTCTGATGTATCAACTTTGGATGCCAGCCAGCAGAGACAAAGTGGTGATGAATGAAGACGTGATAATAGAACCAGGGTGCCTAGGGATTCGACTTGTTTAGTAACAAAAAGAATATGCAAGGATACAAGACGCGACTATGAAAGCAGATGGGGCTATGAGAAATGTGAGATGACAACATTGTTTTGTTGCAGTTTGATGCTGAATATTTGGTGATAGATCAAGTGGAGTCTTGTAAGAGACATCCCATCCATGCAGGGAAAAGACAAAGACATACATATGCGCATACCCAGAGAACGAACCGAGTTGACTCCAGTTCCAAGGTAGCAGGCGATAGAGCCATTGACTACTGTACAGTACGTAGCCTTTATCGCCACTTTAGCCTTGGAGGGGTTTTTAGAAATTGCGACGAGCCAAAATACGGTATCCTCATCGAGGAAGCTTGTTGTTGAGCTGCATCTATAGCCACAATAGGAAAAGGCTACCTACCCACCCATAGGCAAACAGTCAGCCAGTCAGTCAGTCCATCAGCCTTGGCAACAAAATGCCTGCTCGGTCAGATCCGCCCGTAACTCTACAGTATCATTGAGATAATAAAAAAGCAGGGCGGCAGGTATTTTGTCTCTGTGCTACGTCAAGCATTACAGTGCTTTGCTTTGCTGTGTTCCAGGTTCGTGGGATTGCATGTGTGCACCCCGCGCTGGAGAGATGTATTGAATGGGGGTTTTTGGTTTTGGTGGGCAGCACAAAGAGATGAGACAGCGCCAATGCCAATGAGATGAGGTTTTTTTTTTTTAATCAGGCTGGGATGTGAGTGAGTGGATGAGCGAGTGAGTTGTTCTTAAAATGTCATACGGCTGGTGTAGTATCCCGTTGTCAAGTATATGTATTGCATCTGGTAGTTGGTCCGGTGACATTCATTACTGCAACGGACGGTCATCCATTCAAGTAAAGTCAAGTGAAGCTAAACCAAGCTCAGAAAATAAGTGACAAGTGAAATGGACCGGGTGTTCGAATATGTTTGAGACAGTGACGGTCAGGTAAGCTGTAAGGTATGCAACAGAAGGCCTCATAATTACCTATCTTGACTGGCACCTGGTTCAGACCGGTCAAGAGCTACAAGGATGATCCGGTCAAATATGGAGGGCTCCAAGTCCCTCATTTGTTCCCTTCCAAGTCTAAGTCAATATTGCCTTGTATCAAGTTGTATGTATGCAACTTGGTATGGATGGCGATGCTTGTTAGCGTCCCTCGTGGCATTGAAAGGTCCCTGAGCTATTCCCTCGTCCGTCTGTTGATACTACATAGTTATTAGTATTGGGTGTTTAGTTTTGGGGTGATAGAGAACATCGTATGCTCATGCTGTTTCACAAGGGCTGTAAGCTGCACAACGCGAGGATCTTCAAGTGATCCAAGCTGGCCAAGTTTGCGAGAAGATAATGGATTGCCCAGGTATTGAATGGTCAGGCTGGGGTTGCACGAGAGACAGGCTGTGGTCTGTACAGAATAGGTAGTCTATTATTGCCCTCCGTTCGAGTGATGTGTGTAAGCAGGAGTCTCCTGATACGGATATGAGAGCATTGGGCGGGTATTGAGCTGTATCTGCAGGTCGCTCGGTGTGGGCAGATGTCGCAGATGCGTTGTCGTACCGTGATTATCTTATACCAAGAGTAGTATATATGATATTCACGAGACTTGGTTGTTGTTTCTCTACTGGATAGTATACGAATCCATATGAGAAAAAACAGTATTTCGACAACGAACTTCTAGGCAAAGTTAAACATCGATAAACGCTTAGCCGAGGATAAATGAAAGATCGGATTGCATTCCCCATCCTAAGCCCCTGTCACTGTTGGTCAAGGTCCCCAGATCCATGCAATTCATGTCTGCATGCATCTATCTCTCGATTAGGGAATTTGATCGCTGGAGACTCGGGCAGACGCACACGTTCAGGGATAGAGGAGCAGAAGCATAACTCTCATGGTTTAAACTGAGAACGATATTATATGCATAATATACATATTTCACTATTGGAAAGGACAAGGGCTTCGGACTTGAGGGCTTCGCTCGATAGGTACGGTACCATCGCCATGAGAGATATCGTAAAGCTCCTCCGACAATCTTCTCCTTGATCTGGGCCGCCGCGCGCCAGCCCGCTCAGATCGTGATTAGCGTCCGTCTGTGCTGAGAATGAGGGACGGTGTGGTTTGTAAGGGTTGCGATTATCAACCCATTCATTCTGTTTCCCCTCTCTTAGAAGGGCACGGTCTTTGTTATTGGTGATAAGTGATGAGTATCAACATTTCGAGCCAGTTGTTGTTTTATGTACGGAGTTAATACGCGTCAACTTATTTTCTGTATAATTAGGTGTGCTTTCGTCAACAGTGGGACAAGAGGAAAAGTAGGTAGGTAATTATTAAAATAGGTACCTACCTAGGCAATTAAAGATAGAGAGTAGCAATTCTCGGTTCCGAAACGACTAACCTGCCTGAGTACATACTTAGGTATCCATCATAATTACAGGTAGTAGCATTATCTGTTAGTACGAGCATGCTCACCCTGCCTTTTCACCATCACCATCTGCCAAATCTTGGCCAACAAAAACAAGCAAGAGTTCTATAGCACTCACTACACGCGGATGGCTTATGCTGAAACAAGGAACCTCAAGTCCCTACCTAACCCACCGGCGATTCCCGGAGACCTTCACTGGTTAAACCCCCTGTCTCGTCTCCCTGTCCTCGTCCCCGAGTGCTAGATGCGGGCAGCCACTTTAGGTTCATCTTGGCTCTAGCTCGCCCAGAGGTATATACCTATTGTCGAGTTTCATCATCTATCACGTTGGACTCGAGTATCTCATATTCGACGAAACAATACCACATTCCCCACCTAGCAAATCGTTCGATCTTATACCGCTCACTCTCACTCATGACTCTGCTTCGCCGCAGCCTAACTAACCCTTGCTTAGACCTTCGTCTTTGCCTTGTTCGCCTCGTCCAGCTCTTGTCCATGGCCATACGGATACCCTGACCGATATGGGGGTTTGCTTTGTCGCACCCTTGCTAGCATTGCGCCTCCATGTACGGATACAGTACTCGACGTAGACCACAATTCATAGTCATCCATACAATAAGACACGATACCCGCTCCTCGAGTCCAGCCCCGTCCCATCAATCTCGACACTACCAACCGTTTGACGGCAAGAACAAGGCCCCAACCAGCTTACCGCGCTATCTCACCTAGTCCACGACGATCTGCAGTCCACTCCCCTGCTAAACGGGCTACCTATCCCCTCGCCGTCGCTCTAAACGGGACCGCCCCCTCACCTCCCTCCATCGTCCATCTTCCAGCGTTCTAAATCAAAGACATTTCCGCCTCTTGTCTCTCTATCAAAAGCAAGCAATCGCCAATCTGCTAGACCGCCAGCACGCCTCTAGCACGCGAGTGATCAAGCCCAAGTCAAATACCAAGACCAAGCGAGCCTCTCTGGCCTTTTCTCCCCCCCCCCCCCCCCTTTGGAGCTTGACCGTATGCAGTAGCCATCTACTCATCCTCGCTAGTAGGGCCGTACTGTAGAAAAACTTTGGCTCCCCTTCGCTCCGTCGTGGAGCTGGACCTTGGTCTCACGATGCGCCGTGCCGCCCTTAACAAGCCCAAGAGCCGCCTTCGAGACAACCCCCCTCCAGCTACGAATGCAACCGCCTCTGTTGCTGATTCATCCGTGAATGTCGTGGAGCCTCTGTTACGGGATGAGGGCTTCCAAACTGAACATCGCCAAGTTATCGACTCCATCACTGTCAGCGACGCCACTTATAGCATCGAGGGTTATTCAGAATCTCACAGTGGTCAATCGCAATATAATCCAGCTCTCCTCCCAGCCACTGGGCAAACCTATACTCTCGCTGAATCCGTGGACGATTCGCCCATGATAGATGCGTTCCCCGCCGAAGTCGAAACTGTCTCCGCTACCGCTGTCGCCGCCACCAAGGCAACTTCTTTCACCATAGCGACTACTGGTTCTCCAGCGTCAATCACAGCCGACTTCTCACAACAGGACAACTTCGACCAATTTGCATCCCATATATATGCCAATACATATAACTCTGAATCAGAAACCCTCGAGTCGGACTCCGACCTAGATCAAGACCAACAAGACAGCATTGACATTGACCTTGACCTAGAGGCTTCCATCCATGCGCCTCTACTAGATGGTCCTTGGGTTCCCCCTACACATCTCGACTTGGATCCCGATTACATTCCCCATCACTACGACGTGGATTATGACCTTGGTATGAGCGACAGCGAAGGCGGTGCACCACTGGATGACGACGCCATAGACGAACTTGAAGATCAAACAGATCACCAATCTATTCCATCTGAGGAGGACAATGATGAAGCAGCCCCTACCACTGGCCCAGTCAACTACCTCACACAATCTATCTTCCATACACCCACCATAGCCGGCACCGATCTGATTATGGACACCGTTCCGCCTTCAGAGCCATGGGTCACTCCATCCGACAATGTCACGGTTCCGCTAGAGGATACTGCACCTCCAATGCCGGCAGGGCCCCTCGGCCCCCCACTTATCAGCAACCCTAACCCGACTATGCTTGGGTCTCAGAACCTGGGCTTGGTTGATTTCTTGAGGCACTGGGCATATGAAGCTCGTTCTTCTTCTTGCCCCCCTGCCTCGCGAGTGAACGCACCTTGTCCAGAAGATATTCGCCGTCAAGCAAATACTCATCTCCGAGAAGTTCGGTACGAGGACCTTCACGGTGATGATTACGATATGCAAGGTCTAGACTGGACATCAATGAATACAACTCGGAAGTATGCTCGCAAAAAACGGCACGATACTTATAAAAATTATGTCAACAAGGGGGGCTCAGATTCTTATAGCGTAGGTACTCGGTTTTTTCCCTGTTCGAGCCTTATCAGCTAACCTAAACGGCTAGCCTCACATGGTGGACGTGGAAATCCCATCTTCTCAGAGCTTTATGAGATTCAAGAGATTCCTAGTCCGTCAAGATGTCTATCTCGCTCACTTTCAGCTACGAAGCGTCCTGGCATGTCCGTCAATCTCACAGGTCTACTACCCGGGCAGGAGAGGAATCAATCGTATCAACCCTGTCACTGGGAAGACTGAGCTTGTACTCAACAACAGTCACATACATGGCCTTGGGGCTCTCATTTCTACTCTTGATGCAAACCATGGCGCCATGTTTGCAGGAACCTTCAATGGCGAGTACTATCTCAAAAGCTTGGACTCTGAAGATAAGAAGGACTTTGCAGAAGGGGTCATCACTCCACAAATAGGAGGCATCACCAACCATGTCCAGATCTACAAGCCTCGGCGATCTGCTGGCCCTGTTGCTGCTATTTCAAGCAATGACGATGGATTCCGCATTCTAGATCTTTCTACGCAAAAATTTGTTGTGCAGAGCAGGTATCGATTCCCCCTCAACTGCTCGCGTATCTCGCCCGATGGTCGCTTGAGAGTGATGGTCGGTGACGACTTCAAAGTTCTGATCACAGACGCCGATACTGGTGAGATCCAGCAAGAATTGTCTGGACACCGCGACTATGGCTTTGCCTGCGATTGGTCCGACGATGGTTGGACAGTAGCCACAGGTTTCCAGGACATGGGTGTCAAGATCTGGGATGCTCGCCGTTGGTGTGACTCGAGGGGTGTGAGTACACCTCTGTGCACTATCAGATCGGAGATGGCTGGCGTAAGAAACTTGCGCTTCTCTCCGGTTGGTAGCGGGGAGAGAGTACTTGTTGCTGCTGAAGAGGCTGACTATGTTAACATCATCAACGCCCAGACCTTTGCCAAGAAGCAGACGGTTGATTTCTTTGGTGAGATTGGCGGTGTTGCTTTCACCAACGATGGGAGAGACCTCAATGTCCTTGCGAGTGACAGACATCGTGGCGGCCTGCTCCAGCTTGAGCGATGTGGCCGTGGCCCTGAACCTTTCTTCCGCAATTCTTGGCGCCGTTATCACGATTCTGGAACTGATCAATGGCGTTATCGAACTGATGAGTTTTCACATCTCGGTGAACCCTATCGTCGGAACCCTATCTCGACAGATGCTCTACCAATTTTCTGAAGCAAAAAACATGCTTCTTTATTTTTTTCTTCTCCAATCTGACATCCGAAGCGTGCTCGTTTCGTTCAGACATTATCTTTATACTTGCTTGACCTCGCCGGTCGCTCTCATTCGCTCGAAGCACCCTTCTCATTAGCATTATACCCCTTTTATTCTAGCTTATCATCTTATGATTTGTTGAGAAACTACTATCAACCATCCATGGCATATATCACTTATATACATGCGACGATGGTTTGTTCAAGGGCACGAGCCACACGGCCCCCAACTACAGAGCTGTTCATCTTGGAATTCATTATCATTTTCTTAATTTCATCATCATTATCATCATCATTATCATAGGGGCTTGGAGCTGAGCCTGGTCAGTTTTTGAGACTATAGATATAGGGACATCGGCAACGGGAACTACATTTTCTTGTGGACAAGGGGCATATAATTCATTGAGCTCTTGAGCCTTGGTTTTATTGCATGGCTAATGGGAAAATTCTGGACTTATGGGCAAGTTTTTAGACTCGAGAATTGGAGTATTGACTAGTTGTATGGCTATGTAACTTGATAAGATGATATGAAATGACCACATATCTGATCTCGATATCTATTGAATATTCTCTATTCCGTCAAGTTTACACACGACGTCTATTTTTGGTGAAATTTCTCGGTGTACAATTCATTCCACGCGTTTATCTGAGACAGGCAGGAATTCCGCAAAGAACCGGATGATGACTGACAATTGCGGGCTTCAAGACATGGGAGTTTCATCGTCATTCCAGATGCGCCATGTCTCATTTGCCCCTTGACCGCTACAAAGGTGGTGAATCTTGCATATACGCCAAGCTGATTGATATACTAAAACTGTGATAGCTGTTAGTCATATGATAAGAGAATAAGCTTGTAAACCAAGGATGTGCCTCCGACTTCCAGTTCAACTTTAGCTACACATATGGTAGATCAGTCACAAAGGGGTTACTTTAGTAGGCCAATCTACAGTTTGTTTTGAATTGGTGCAATATTTTGCGCTCCATCTGTTACTCAGTCCTTCATGGATAAAGATCTATCACCAGAACCTTTTCCCTTCGTATCGACTTCGGTTTTATACAGGATTGACTGCCTTAGCAACTCCCAGTTCGTCGGGCCAGTCACCGAGACAATGGTCAAAGTCACTTCTTCTTTTCGCCCCAGAACCCCGAATGGTCGGACTCTATGTCTCACACACACACTCGCCATTGATGTTTTGACGCTTCAATGGTTGTCATGGTGTATGTCGGCTGAACCACCTTACTTTTTATTATGAGGTATTAAGTAATGGGAATTACTATCCAAGAGTTTGATTATCAATTTATCCAACACACAAAGCGGGATATATCGATTACACCAATGGGTCGCCTGACATTTCACAAGGCAAAATAGCACAACATACACCGAAGATATACACTAGTGAATTACAGCATTATGAAGCAGAGGCTGAATGACAACCCGGCTATAGTATAGATCATACATACAGATCATCTCTCTTCCCCCCATCAAAAAAAGGCTTGCGCTTTCCCCTTCGCTCAAGAGCCGTAAAGACGCATGTACCGTAAAAGAAGTGTTATCACAAAGACGACATATGGAATTAAACAATGGGGAAAAACAGGATTCATCAAGAAGGTCGTCCTCGACCGCCCGGCCAGATTCATTTCCCTCCATGTGTTGCGCTAGCATGAGCGCAACGATGCATTGCCCCCTAAGGCGGATGTCTGTCTAAAGTTGACCTGAGAGAAAGAAGACCGTCGGGTTTCGGACTCCCCCTCCCGAAGACTCTTGTTATATGTCGAGCATGTGGTGTGATGTATCGCTGGGACAGTGGCGAGTGGAAGAGGGTTGCAGGAGGAAGAAACATGAAGTGAATGGCCGGGCGATGTTGGTCATGGATTATATACAACATTCAGCATGCCCCGAAGATTGAATCGTACAAAGGACGCTAAGGCATGCCGCAATCAGGACCTGAGATTCTCCAGTGCCCTTTAGTAGCTAGTGAAGGAAGAAGCGCAGCCCCAGCTTCGCTCACAGTTGCAAGAACCGGGCTCCTTCCAGAGATCGTCCTCGAAGGAGAAGAAGACGGTCTTGTCACCGCAGCTCTCGCGGATGGACTTGATGGCCTTAGCCTGCTCAGACTTGCCAGGGCAGGCTACGCCGTTGCAGTTACCGCTGGAAGGCCAACCGCACTCCAGGTTGATGACATCGTTACCCTCGCAAATACCACCAAGGAGCTCGAGCTGGCCAGAGACAAACTCACCAGCCTTCTCAGGGGTGGTGTTGGGGTTGAAGTAGGGGTGGATGTTGGCACCGGTAACATCGACAACACCGCACATGGTGCTCTTAACATCCTCACGCTGCCAGATGTCGAGGGTCTCGGCGATAGTGTAGGGACCGTTGTAACCAGAGCACTTCTCCTTGACAACAGTAACAAGCTGCTTGAGCTGCTGAGGAGTACAGTACTTGTTCATGATGGCCTCGTTACCGACGGTGAAAAGTTTAACCTGATCCCACTGAGCCCACTCGGCGAGGGCATCGACCTGAGCCTTGATCTCGGGAGTCTCGTAAGTGCAGCCAGAGGCCTTGACGAAGACACCAACGATCATGTCAATACCGTACTTCTTGCAAGCAGGGGCAACAGTCTTGAGGGTATCGCAGTCAGTAGAGTAGGATCGGATGATCTGGAAGCCAGCCTGCTTGAGGGTAGCAATGTCTTTGTCAACCTGGTCACCGCCCTTGCACTTGCCAGTGGAGGCGACATAGGGAGTGTATGTGATACCGTAGTGGTCGTTTCCACCCTTCAGGTTGCCGGGAGTAGAAGGCTTCTTAGGGGTCTTAGGCTTGGGGGCCTCAGAGGGCTTCTGGTAGGCGGGCTTGGTAGAAGCAGGAGCCTCGGGCGCAGAGTAGACGGGGGTCTCAGGCTTCTTGGGAGGCTGGGGAGCCTTGGTGGGAACTTCATAGACGGGCTTGCTAGGCTTCTCCTCCTTGGTTACCTCGGGCTGAGGCTTGGGGGCCTCGTACACGGGCTTGGTCTCCTTGGGAGGCTG